>OZ023240.1:8372891-8565405 GCA_964006365.1 Trididemnum miniatum | reverse complement strand
TTGCTTCGTTCCTAAAAAAGCTAAAGTGTGTAGAGCCTCGCAAACAGCTGACGTTTGAAAAAATTATAGAGGGCATCCAGTCTGAATCGCTTTTTGGATTACTTATCTGCTCTATTCACACCCCGGAAGAATTGAAACCAAAGTTCTCTGATTTTCACCGATCATAAAAAACACAACGATTTCACGTTCTGATATTGGAGAATACATGCAAAAAATCGCAGAAGAACAAGGATTTCTGAAAAAACCGAGAAAGTACCTCATCAGCAGTTATTTTGGAGAAGATATTCTTATCAATACTCGGATGGCAAAATTCTATCTGGAGTTGGGGTTAAAAATTACTCGCATCCAAGAATTTATTCAATTTTTCCCCATGAAGTGTTTTGACGAACTATCTCAGGAAATTGTGCAAAACCGTCGTCTTGGCGATATCGACCCAGATAAAAAAGTGTTAGCGATGACGTCAAAGCTCTGTGGTAACAGTCTTTACTCTGCTACTCTTTTGAATCGAAGCAAACACCGTTCTGTTACGTATCATACCGATTCCAACATCAACGAAGCAATCAATAACCCACGGTTTTCTCACTTGGAACAATTGAAACCCGGTCTATACGAAGTAAAGAGCTTGAAAAAGCAAATGAAACACGACTTACCCCTTCAATTAGGGATCTCTGTTTATTTAGAAGCAAAACTCCACATCCTTAAGTTTTTTTACCACTTTTTGGATAAGTATATCCCAAAAAAATGCTATTCATTGATCGAGAGCGATACAGACTCTCTTTACTTTTCTATTAGCCGCGACTCTTTAGATGATTGTGTCCCTCAACATCTCAAAGAAGAGTATTTTAGAGAAAAAAGGAAGTATATGCCGGCAGAGTGCTGTGATGAGTGCCTAAGCAAGTTCATTGACGTCAAAGTGTCTGGAGGTATCTGGACATCACCTTCTTGCTGTCAAAAAAGAAATGCTTTTGATACAAGGGTGCTCGGATTAATGAAAACCGAGTATGAAGGAGAAAAGGCGGTTGCTTTAACTTGCAAAACGTATTTTTGTGAGGGAAAAAAGCAAAAAACAAGTCTGCAAGGGCGTTACTATCGACAAAATCCTTTGACCTTTGAAAAATACTTCCATGCACTTGATTCTACGCAACCATTAAGCGTTGTAAATAGAGGGTTTATTACTCGAAAACACAATATCTTGACATACCACCAAGAAAAAAGAGGATTGTCCCCTTTTTACTGCAAACGGCTTGTTCACAAAGACGGAATTCATACATCTCCCCTAAATCTATAATTCTACTTTACTATCAACCGATTTTATGCGAAAAGTTAGGGCTGGATTCATTTATCTTAAATTCACTGCCTTGAAAAATAGTTCGTTGAGTTTGGAGACTCCAAATTCATTGGCTTTAGAAAAAAAAAACTAAAGTCATCAAAATGCTTTTGATACAACGGTGCTCGGATTAATGAAAACCGAGTATGAAGGAGAAAAGGCGGTTGCTTTAACTTGCAAAACGTATTTTTGTGAGGGGAAAAAGCAAAAAAACAAGTCTGCAAGGGCGTTACTATCCGACAAAATCCTTTAACCTTTGAAAGATGCTTCCAAGCACATGAGCGGATTCAACTTTAATCCAACCCTAAAACATATTTTGTTGAATTTTGTTTGCATTTTATTTCGCGTCATGTGAATACTTGATTTGTGTTAGGAATAACGTTTGATTATCCAAACTGAAGTGAACATTACTGCTATTTTGCGAAGAGAGCGTTTTCTTTGTATATACCATTATACCTCTGTCCTGTACATTTTTGTTGTAAATATTTGTGCGTGAGTGAAAATATACTGATGAAAACAACGAAGTGAGTGATGGATACTACACACGTTCTCTTGTTGTGTTTACTCAATTTACTGTGACGGTAAGGCTCTATCTTACGGTAATTACTAGACACGTCCTCATATTAGACATGTATTCGCAACGGTCAGACGTAACAATGAGATACTAACCTAAAAGTTAAACGTATATTTAAATCATCAAATTAATTTTATACTTGTGGTACGTAATATATTTCTTTTTTAATTCGGAAACGTTGTTTTATAGACTGCTAGTGCCGCAGATACGGCAGTGAAAAGTTAGAAAACAAAGACCACAAATCAATAAAAAGTTACTTCTTAATAATTATTCATCGACAACCTTAATCATAATTTTGATTGAAAACCAGTTTGAATACTGCGAACTACACATAAAATAACGTCCATATGGCCTTTTTTATACAATAACCTCAGTAAGAAACTGCACATACGGTAGCGTTACGCGTAAAAGCAATGGAAAAAGTACGGGTTAAAAACATTTTAGCTAAAGGTCTGCACCGTAGCATATTCATGTAAGAATCGAACCCTTAACGATTGTTTCTTTTCAAATTCAATCCAGTTCAAGCGACATTTTGATTTACAATGAACCATATTCGTTCTCTGAAAGCTGATGCACGATGAATAATCACAGCTTCCTGAACTTTACAAAACCGTCGCTAGATCAGTGCTCACTCGCGAACAAACGTTGATTTTACTTAATGGTAAAACACAATTTTTCCGATCCTTGCAAGAAAACTACGAAACTTGAAAATTTTGCACTTGAAAACTTGCCGTGATACATGCAAAATCAAAGGTTGAACTTGCATATGCAATAAAGATATATTTTCAAACTAAACAACATTAAAGGGTTTGATTACACACCACAGACATAACATTTACGTTTTTAGCAGGCTTCTTTTCGTTTAGTAATATATTTCTTTATATTAATATTTGAAATACGCTAACACATGTTTATCATACATCAAAATTGCTATAAAAGTGTAGACTTAAAACTAAGGAAATACGTACTACAAATATTTTATAAAGTTTTTATAAAAAATAATTCTTATCTACCACAAATATATTACATTTACTTAATGCAGGACGTTTTCACATACTAAAAATTTTATAAATTTAAGTTTGTGATAATTCTTAATACGTACCGCAAACATTACGTCACGATTTCACCTAATAAAATCAAACTGAAGCATGAGATATAATCTACGCGCGAGCTCGTTTAATTACTTCCTGTTTCTTATTACAACGAGATGAGGAGCTCTAGTAGTGTACTATGCGCATTTCGACCCCCAAGTGGAGTGAACACTTCCGGTGGCGGAAGGGAGGTGGAGGGAGGTGCAAGGGAGGTAGAGGGAGGTAGAGGGAGGTGAAGGGAGGTGCAAGGGAGGTAGAGGGAGGTGGAGGGAGGTGGAGGGAGGTGAAAGGGAGGTGCAAGGTAGGTGGAGGGAGGTGCAAGTGGAGGGGGAGGGAAATGGAGTGAGGGGGAGGGAAATGGAGTGAGGGGGATGGAAATGGAGTGAGGGGGAGGGAAATGGAGTGAGGGGGAGGGAAATGGAGTGAGGTGGAGGTAGGTGAAGGGAGGTGCAAGGGAGGTGGAGGTAGGTGAAGGGAGGTGGAGAGACGTTCAAGGGAGGTGCTCGAGGGTGGAGGGAGGTGCACGAGGGTGCAGAGGTGCTTCGATTTTTTTTTTTGGTGGTGCTCAATTGTTTTTTGAATTTTCCGATTTTTTGAATTTATAAATTTTTCATAAAAAAATTTTTTATTAAAAACCGCAAAACTTAAAAAAAACAAACAAAGAATGAAGGGTCTCGATCCCGCAGAGTACACTACTAGAGCTCCTCATCTCGTTGTAATAAGAAACAGGAAGTAATTAAACGAGCTCGCGCGTAGATTATATCTCATGCTTCAGTTTGATTTTATTAGGTGAAATCGTGACGTAATGTTTGCGGTACGTATTAAGAATTATCACAAACTTAAATTTATAAAATTTTTAGTATGTGAAAACGTCCTGCATTAAGTAAATGTAATATATTTGTGGTAGATAAGAATTATTTTTTATAAAAACTTTATAAAATATTTGTAGTACGTATTTCCTTAGTTTTAAGTCTACACTTTTATAGCAATTTTGATGTATGATAAACATGTGTTAGCGTATTTCAAATATTAATATAAAGAAATATATTACTAAAACGAAAAGAAGCCTGCTAAAAACGTAAATGTTATGTCTGTGGTGTGTAATCAAACCCTTTAATGTTGTTTAGTTTGAAAATATATCTTTATTGCATATGCAAGTTCAACCTTTGATTTTGCATGTATCACGGCAAGTTTTCAAGTGCAAAATTTTCAAGTTTCGTAGTTTTCTTGCAAGGATCGGAAAAATTGTGTTTTACCATTAAGTAAAATCAACGTTTGTTCGCGAGTGAGCACTGATCTAGCGACGGTTTTGTAAAGTTCAGGAAGCTGTGATTATTCATCGTGCATCAGCTTTCAGAGAACGAATATGGTTCATTGTAAATCAAAATGTCGCTTGAACTGGATTGAATTTGAAAAGAAACAATCGTTTAAGGGTTCGATTCTTACATGAATATGCTACGGTGCAGACCTTTAGCTAAAATGTTTTTAACCCGTACTTTTTCCATTGCTTTTACGCGTAACGCTACCGTATGTGCAGTTTCTTACTGAGGTTATTGTATAAAAAAGGCCATATGGACGTTATTTTATGTGTAGTTCGCAGTATTCAAACTGGTTTTCAATCAAAATTATGATTAAGGTTGTCGATGAATAATTATTAAGAAGTAACTTTTATTGATTTGTGGTCTTTGTTTTCTAACTTTTCACTGCCGTATCTGCGGCACTAGCAGTCTATAAAACAACGTTTCCGAATTAAAAAAGAAATATATTACGTACCACAAGTATAAAATTAATTTGATGATTTAAATATACGTTTAACTTTTAGGTTAGTATCTCATTGTTACGTCTGACCGTTCGCGAATACATGTCTAATATGAGGACGTGTCTAGTAATTACCGTAAGATAGAGCCTTACCGTCACAGTAAATTGAGTAAACACAACAAGAGAACGTGTGTAGTATCCATCACTCACTTCGTTGTTTTCATCAGTATATTTTCACTCACGCACAAATATTTACAACAAAAATGTACAGGACAGAGGTATAATGGTATATACAAAGAAAACGCTCTCTTCGCAAAATAGCAGTAATGTTCACTTCAGTTTGGATAATCAAACGTTATTCCTAACACAAATCAAGTATTCACATGACGCGAAATAAAATGCAAACAAAATTCAACAAAATATGTTTTAGGGTTGGATTAAAGTTGAATCCGCTCATGTGCTTGGAAGCATCTTTCAAAGGTTAAAGGATTTTGTCGGATAGTAACGCCCTTGCAGACTTGTTTTTTTGCTTTTTCCCTCACAAAAATACGTTTTGCAAGTTAAAGCAACCGCCTTTTCTCCTTCATACTCGGTTTTCATTAATCCGAGCACCGTTGTATCAAAAGCATTTTGATGACTTTAGTTTTTTTTTTCTAAAGCCAATGAATTTGGAGTCTCCAAACTCAACGAACTATTTTTCAAGGCAGTGAATTTAAGATAAATGAATCCAGCCCTAACTTTTCGCATAAAATCGGTTGATAGTAAAGTAGAATTATAGATTTAGGGGAGATGTATGAATTCCGTCTTTGTGAACAAGCCGTTTGCAGTAAAAAGGGGACAATCCTCTTTTTTCTTGGTGGTATGTCAAGATATTGTGTTTTCGAGTAATAAACCCTCTATTTACAACGCTTAATGGTTGCGTAGAATCAAGTGCATGGAAGTATTTTTCAAAGGTCAAAGGATTTTGTCGGATAGTAACGCCCTTGCAGACTTGTTTTTTGCTTTTTCCCTCACAAAAATACGTTTTGCAAGTTAAAGCAACCGCCTTTTCTCCTTCATACTCGGTTTTCATTAATCCGAGCACCCTTGTATCAAAAGCATTTCTTTTTTGACAGCAAGAAGGTGATGTCCAGATACCTCCAGACACTTTGACGTCAATGAACTTGCTTAGGCACTCATCACAGCACTCTGCCGGCATATACTTCCTTTTTTCTCTAAAATACTCTTCTTTGAGATGTTGAGGGACACAATCATCTAAAGAGTCGCGGCTAATAGAAAAGTAAAGAGAGTCTGTATCGCTCTCGATCAATGAATAGCATTTTTTTGGGATATACTTATCCAAAAAGTGGTAAAAAAACTTAAGGATGTGGAGTTTTGCTTCTAAATAAACAGAGATCCCTAATTGAAGGGGTAAGTCGTGTTTCATTTGCTTTTTCAAGCTCTTTACTTCGTATAGACCGGGTTTCAATTGTTCCAAGTGAGAAAACCGTGGGTTATTGATTGCTTCGTTGATGTTGGAATCGGTATGATACGTAACAGAACGGTGTTTGCTTCGATTCAAAAGAGTAGCAGAGTAAAGACTGTTACCACAGAGCTTTGACGTCATCGCTAACACTTTTTTATCTGGGTCGATATCGCCAAGACGACGGTTTTGCACAATTTCCTGAGATAGTTCGTCAAAACACTTCATGGGGAAAAATTGAATAAATTCTTGGATGCGAGTAATTTTTAACCCCAACTCCAGATAGAATTTTGCCATCCGAGTATTGATAAGAATATCTTCTCCAAAATAACTGCTGATGAGGTACTTTCTCGGTTTTTTCAGAAATCCTTGTTCTTCTGCGATTTTTTGCATGTATTCTCCAATATCAGAACGTGAAATCGTTGTGTTTTTTATGATCGGTGGAAAATCAGAGAACTTTGGTTTCAATTCTTCCGGGGTGTGAATAGAGCAGATAAGTAATCCAAAAAGCGATTCAGACTGGATGCCCTCTATAATTTTTTCAAACGTCAGCTGTTTGCGAGGCTCTACACACTTTAGCTTTTTTAGGAACGAGGCAACTTCCGGATTTCTTTTTAGTTTTTTCCACTCGCATTCTCTTATTCTATTGACTCTATAACCTGCTTCCTCTAACTTTTTGGTCTTATTCAAGGTGTCTTGTCGAAGCTGTTCATAGGTTTTTCCGTTTACCGGATGAACGTTTTTGGGACTACCGTCAGGATTTGTTGAACACTTGTCGCATCCGTGCCAAAAACAGCCATCAAATTCAAAAACTTCATTAGTCGCTGGAGCGAACCCGTCAACAATCAACGAGTGCTGAGTCAGTTTCTTTTCACCTTGACCTGAATATTTGTGCTGAATTTCTTTATTTTGGGTGTAACTGATCCATTTTAACCATTGATAAGATGAGAGCCCGTATTTGCAGCAAGGATCTGGGCGATAATGATCTTTTTCTCGATAGCGAATAAAGTATGAACAAGGCAAGTCTTGGGATATAGCGTGCAAATACAAACTATTCGCGTCAAGACCTATTACTTTCTTGCACGTTTCTGGGTTAGATACCTCATGAGGACGAATTTTTGTTTCGTCTTTACATAGCTAGTCTGGTAAAAACAATGGACAGTCCGCCTGTGATATTGGATCTCAAAGTATGATAAAGGTCAGCGTGTCGTTTGGGAAACAGACAGAAAAAAGCTTCTTTTTCACATCTCTGGAGCATTTGAATTTTAGCAACTCCACTAACAGAAAAGCTAGATTTAAATATATCAATACCTTGTGCCAAATAAGGCTGTAACATTTTACCTACAGCTTCAACAAAAGGTCCACAATCCATCACGTTGTAATAAATGAGCATATCTTTGAGAGTCTTCCACTCTTTTTCTTTCCAGATCTTTTTGACAAACTCATATTCTGAGAGAGAGATGTTAGAATTTGTGATTTCACTAAAAAATGCCTCGTACGGTGGAACAGACGGATGTTCTAATGCTTTTAAATCACGAATGAAGTGATAAGGAAAGAAAAATTTTTCTGCAGTGCAGCCGTAAGCCAAAAGAAAAGATCGATAGCTGAAACCAGGAGAAATGTAATTTCGAATATCCAAAAATCGAAGTTTGGCAGTCTTTAAACAGAGATAAGTGTTTGCTTTTTTAATCACAAAATCAATTTTTTCCACCAATTCGCTAATCAGTATGGTCTGAATTAAAGGAAGGTCGTATTTAGAGCTGTTGTAACCCAGTATAGGGAGTTCTCGAATGAAAGCATTAAATTCTTTTAAAAGTTTTTCGCTCCGACAGTTGGGACTGATAGCAAGAGCATCAAACACGTATTCATATCTTTCCTGCAGGATTGCATATGCAGCATCTGAGAGTTTTTCCATATAATCAACCATTTTTCGAACTAATACAGTTTCGTTACCCTCAGAAACAAAGCAAATGGGATCTTCAAAATTTGAGATATTGGAAGCTATGCCCACACTTAAAGGGATGTGTTTGGAAGTAAAAGAAAGTTTTTCACCGTTTTCAGGCAAATTGTTTTGACTTAAAATCGACTCGAAATCGTAGCAACAGTAAAAAGGGTAATGTCGTTGATCGTGGGGTACAAAAACGTCTATATCTTCTAATTTTTGAAAAATAGTTGGTTGGTTTTTAAAAATACCTCCAGGAAAAGATTGTGTAACAGTTTGGTCGCAAGAGCTGGTGTGTCTCAAAAAATCTTTTCGTCCATACCAAAGTTTATCGCATCGCTGGCATTGGTAAACATCGCAATACTTTTCAAAGTCAACAATCAAGCTTAAATGATTTTTAAAAACGTTCAATTGCATGGTTTCGCTGTACAACTCGCGACTACGCTGTTTTAGTTTCGCTTTTTTATCTTGGAGCTCGTAAACAACGATATTAATCTCAAAAAAATCTTCTATCTTTGGAAAATCAATGAGAAAAACGCCTTGAAACTGATCGGGATCGGCATGAAAATGTTTGCAATAAGCGGCGAATAATTGTTTAGTATCTTGTTCACACGAACGTTTATCACAACCGCGAAAGACAGATAAACAGCGAAAAAAACATAGATTGTCGTTGGCTGTATGATTCACCATCCCTCGATTATGCGTTAAAAAGTCTGGAAGCTCTACAGGTCCTGATAGAGGTGCATCCACCAAATGATTGATGTAAAAGACCAAATTCGCAATCCGGATTATTTTCCATTTTGTATCCGGTCGGTTGAAATTTTCCAAAAAATCCTCCGCTGCTGTCTTGTGTAAAAATTCCTCTAACTCGTTGCTGCTGCTTATGGTCACAGCCGCGTCCAATACTTGAGCGTTGTTGCTGGAGGGGTGATAATAACGGAATTCATCAGTGTCAATATTCCTCAGGACGTACCCAAAGCTATAATTCAGTTTGAATCTGGTTTGTTGATCCCTCATTATTGTTTTAGCAATTGTGTCGATCATGTGTTCAAAATTTCGAAAATAAAAATTATGTAAGCTCTGTACTTTTCCATGTTTTGAGAAAGTTCTGATGTTGGACCAGTATTTTGAAAGAAACTCCCGCAATTCTGGGTCCTCTTCATCCAAGTGTTCATTTTCTAAAACCTCAAACTCCTTCCGGTTCTTTGCTCGAAGATCGCCGGTGTAATTCGGTTTTCGATACGTGGTCCTTGCTTTTTTAGTTGGTGTTTTTTCGTTTTCAGTGTGTTTTCTTTTGCAAGAATGTTTTGCAAAATCTGTCAGCGAATCAAATTGTGCTCCGCATCTTCTACATTTTCCGCACTTTTGCTGGTGACGTTTTAAATGATGCATCTCCTTGAAGTTTTTCTGACATTTCATACATGCAAAGTCTTCTTTCTTCTCATGTATTGTTTTCGCATGTCGATTTAAACTAAACTTGTTGGTGAATTTTTTATGACAGATATCACAAATTATTTCAGCGTCCATGACGTTTCCGAGTCAATATAAACAAACTTACACACTATTGCGCAATATACACTAGCTTCCATGAAAGTCAAATACCTGTTATCCTTTATATTTTTTGTTAGTAAAAATCGTTAGTGCGTATTTTGCCCGAATTTAAATAGATAACATGATTTTATACTTGTGGTACGTAACAACGTAACTGCTGACAGCAACTCAGAAACCACATCTAGTCTTTTGTTTGTGACCAAGTCAGCGACTCAGTGTGGTGGTATGTTTGTGATCAAGTCAACTCAGCAAGCCTCGATATTTTTTGCACAAAACCATGAAAAAAGCGTAACTTTTAATAACTGAAATTCGATACAATAACAAAAAATTTTAGAGATAATTAAATTTTTACATGATTTATTTCATAAAACTACTTCCAAAAAATTCAAGGAAGATAACAATAATTCCCTAAGTTATTGAACTGGTAAATAATACTATTAACGTAAAAGTTTTTTTAAAATACGGGAAAAGAAATAATGTAACAACAACTTTAGAATTATCAAAATAACTAAAGTATAAATTCTATCACATATGTAAAACTAAAATGCAGCAATAATTTTAACTAAGAAGTATAAAATCGATATTTCTTTCATCATAAATTAAAAGAAAAACTGTTAAATTTTTAATTGCAATACTGTAACAAAAATATTTCTTTTATCACAAAATAAAAATTAAAAAACTATTAAATTTTTAATTGCAGTACTGTAACAAAATATTTCTTTAGTTGTAAAACAAAACTTAAAAAAACTATTGAATTTTTAATTGCAATACTGTAGCAAAAATTTTAGAAGTAATTAAATCTTTATGTAATTTATTTTATAATAAAAATACTTACAAAATAAAAAAAAACTATTAAGTTTTTAATTGCAATACTGTAACGAAATATTTCTTTTGTTATAAAATAAAAATTAAAAAAAACTATTAAATTTTGAATTGCAATACTGTAACAAAATAATTCTTTTGTTATAAAATAAAAATTAAAAAAACTATTAAATTTTTAATGCAATGTTGTAACAAAAAGATTTTTTATCACAAAATAAAAATTAAAAAACTATTAAATTTTTAATTGCAATACTGCAGCAAAAATTTTAGAAGTAATTAAATCTTTACATAACATACTTCAAAATGAAAAAACACTTTTTTCCAAACTTAAAAATGTTAAATATAAAAGCAATTTACATAACTTACCATAGATAAAATCAAATTATGTCAATTAGTAAACAAGTAATTATATCAATGCAATTAAATTAGCAAGTACATTGTAAACTAAATATTTCATATTACCACAAATTACTGAACGTAATCTCTAAAACAACGAAAATATTTTGCTTTTTTGGAGGTTCATAGATCATTGTGACGCGTAAGTTGATCGCAACGCATGACGTCATCGCCTGCACACCAATTGCACACCACTTTCTGTTTGAAATGGCGCATCTACTACTACTCTCATCATGATGAAGCTGACAATGCCAAAAAATGTTGGAAAAAGCAAACCGTTTACAGGATCCTAAAAAAAGGACTACCCCTACTGGTGGTCTTTTTTTAGGACGCTAAGGATTTTGCGGCTGCGTCCGCAAAATCCTAAAAATCCTAAAGATCCTAAAAATGCCAAAAAATGTTGGAAAAAGCAAACCGTTTACAGGATCCTAAAAAAGGACTACCCCTACTGGTGGTCTTTTTTTAGGACGCTAAGGATTTTGCGGCTGCGTCCGCAAAATCCTAAGAATCCTAAAGATCCTAAAAATAGGACTACCGGCAAAATATAAAAAAGAAAAGCAGCAACTGTGTAACAAAAATAATTCAAAAAGTAAGAGAAGCAATAGAATAAAGGTTAAAGTTTTTCAAACGATTTCTGAATGTAACAATATTGGGCGCAGAAACTAAGTCATGAGGTAGTTTATTCCAAACATTAATAATACGAATGAAAAAGAAATTACAAAATTGTTCAGTATCGGTGCAAAACTTGAATTTCATTTTAAAGTTATGAGGACGGAAATTATACTTTCTATCACAGTGTTCAAAATAATTGTCAAAGTGTTAGTCAGAAAGCTTGTGATAAATTTTAAACATAAGAATAATATCAAATTGTAATCTTTGATACTCCAGAGACTTAATTCCTAATTTATCTAGTCGATCAGCATACGAGCGATATGGAATATTGCAGCGTAAAAACACATTACGGGTAAACTTTTTTTGTACAGATTCCAGAAGGAGTGTGTCTTTTCTAAGATATGGATTCCAAACTGGAGAATTATATTCCAATTTAGGGCGGACATAAGTAATAAAAGCTTTAAGCAAGGTCCAAACATTTTCAGAAGAAAAATCTGATGAGCACACACAAAAGCAGTAGAATGAATGTGATGGATATGTTGAGACCATTTAAGATTATAGGAAATAAGAACACCGAGATCTTTAACAGATTTGACTGTTTTAGTACTGTGAGAACAAACTTGAAAACTGTGGTCCAAAGAATTATTAGAGCGAGAAATATGCAAATGCTCACACTTAGCAGGAGCAAGGTTTAGTTGACGAGAACAGAGCCAAGCAGAAAGTTTATTTAATGCTGATTGAAGGTTGTCAATATTATTGCTAAAGAGTTTAGCATCGTCAGCATGAAAATACATACCATTACTAGCGCCATGTAAGTTCGATATTTTGACACCTTCATCAATATAAGCAACAAACAGCAAAGGACCAAGTATACTGCCTTGGGGAACTCCACTAAGGACAGGTAAGTAGGATGAAAAATGACTGCTGACACAAACACTGAACGCGGTCATAGAGAAAACATTTGATCCAGCTTAGAACTTTACCGGAGACACCCATGGAAGAAAGGACAGAAAGAAGTTTGGTATGGCTGACAGTGCCAAAGGCTTTAGCCATATCGGTGTAAACGATGTGAATAAATTTACGATCAATCGATCATCGAAAGAAGTAAACCAGGTAAACCAATGGTTGATAACACTGAGAAGTTGAGAACAAGAAGAGCGACCAGGCAGATATCCAAAGTGGTAAGGACTAAGAAGATTGTGACTCATGAAGTGGTGTAACAGAGATTCAGACATAATACATTCAAAAACGCGACAAAGCACACAAGTTAAAGAAATGGGGTGATTATTTGTAGGAGAATACTTGGATTCTTTTTTAAAGATAAGAACAACAATGGCAGACTTCCATTGATGGAGAATAATACTTTCAGCAAAAGAGAGATTGAAGAGAAAAAGAATAACTTGGAGAATAGGAAAATAAGATCTTTCGGTAGTCCTATTTTTAGGATCTTTAGGATTCTTAGGATTTTGCGGACGCAGCCACAAAATCCTTAGCGTCCTAAAAAAAGACCACCAGTAGGGGTAGTCCTTTTTTTTGGATCCTGTGAACGGTTTGCTTTTTCCAACACTTTTTGGCATTGTCAGCTCCATTACGATGAGTTATAGCTAATAAACACTGAAACAATAGATTTTCCAACCGCAACCTAACCAAAATCAACTTTAAATGCGTAAAATCCTAAGCGTCCTAAAAAAAGACCACCAGTAGGGGTAGTCCTTTTTTTAGGATCCTGTAAACGGTTTGCTTTTTCCAACATTTTTTGGCATTGTCAGCTCCATTATGATGAGTTATGGCCAATAAACACCGGAAATGATCGATTTTCCAACCGCAACCTAACCAAAATCAACTTTAAATGCGTAAAATCCTAAGCGTCCTAAAAAAAAGACCACCAGTAGGGGTAGTCCTTTTTTTAGGACTCTTAAGATTTTATGCATTTAAAGTTGATTTTGGTTAGGTTGCGGTTAGAAAATCGATCATTTCCGGTGTTTATTGGCTACAACTCATCATAATGGAGCTGACAATGCCAAAAAATGTTGGAAAAAGCAAACCGTTTACAGGATCCTAAAAAAAGGACTACCCCTACTGGTGGTCTTTTTTTAGGACGCTGAGGATTTTGCGGCTGTGGCTGCGTCTGCAAAATCCTAAAAATCCTAAAGATCCTTAAAAAAGGATGACCCAGATCTTTTCCAGAAGAAAGCAGGAATGCCATCAGGGGATCGAGAAAGCTTATTAGGGAGTCGGTGCATCTTGAGAGACTTTTTCAGCAGTTATGTCAAGGTCACATAAAGTGAATTCACTGAATTGTGAAGAAGAACTGTTGAGCCTAAGCTTGTGGCCATTACCATATTGGAAGACTTTATGGAAAGTGGCATTTAATAGGTTAGCCTTATCTTCATCATCTTGAACAATGCTACCTGATTCAGTTTTAAGGTAGGGAAGAGTAAAGTTAGCTTTGAGCTTGCGATTTGCAAAGCCATAAAATTTAGACAGATTGGGGTTTTCGCAAATGGAACTTTCAATTTTATCACACCAATGTGAAACAGTTTGGTCATAGTTTTTGGAAATTCTATTGTAGTTTTCTTTAGTTAACTTGCGTAGAGGGTAGAGTTTTTTTTTTTCTCCTTTAGAGGCCTATGTATCTGAAGTGGACGTTTAGGAGAAATATTTGAAGATTTTTTGAGTGGGGCATAATGATCAATGACTAAGTGTAGGTGACGTATAAGAGTATCACATAGACAGATAGAGTTTGCACATTGTCGTTGCGAGAAGATATGATGGAGCTCCAATCAATGGCAAGTAGTTTGGTACATTTGGTATCATAGCAGGCATTTTTGAAATCAGATAAAGGAGCAGCTTTATCTGAAGCAGTAGAAGTAACCAAATTAACTTCAAACAACAAGCCACAGTGATCACAAGTGTGGGCAAGAGGAAGGCAGATTTCATGAGACAAAAGCTTAGAGGATAAAAAAACATCACAAAGAAGCAGATCAAGAACGTGACCGGTATTGCAAGTATGCTCTTGTATAACTTGCATCAGATTAAGGCGTCTGCATAAACGAATGAAAAAATCAGATATAAGACCACCAAGACTAGCTGGAACAGATCAGTCGATGTTAGGAAGGTTAAAATCACCACAGATAAAATGAGGGTGTTTAGTGATATAACACTCAACAAAGCAATTGCAGGCCTCAGTAAAAGAAGAGAGTCAGTAGTGCTGGGGGATATGTAGAAACAGGATAGACAAACACGAGATTTTTTGCCGAACACATCAATTCAAAGATACTTAAAACGTTTGTTATCGCTAGAACAGGGTACGTGTTGAATTACTTTCAAAGAACATTTATACAGAAGTAATACACCACCTCCTTTATTATAACATCCGTCATCACGTAGGACATTGAAACCTTGGCAATCAATTAAAGAATCTGATACGTTAAGGTGAAGCCAGGACTCGGTAATAAAAAGTAAATCAATATCATGGCAAGAATTAACAAAAAAAGCATTGAGATTGTTGAGCTTATTGACAACTGATCGGGCATTAAAGCTAGCAATTTTTAGAAAAGATTGATCAGCATTCAGAATCTGAACTTGATTCTGATTTGGCTAGTGTCATTCTCTGCTCTGAAAATCTTGGCCCAGAAATCTTGGGCAGAATATTGAAAGGGCTGTTTAGCAGATTTTTCTAAAATTTTGTTATTTTTAATAATTAAATTAGTTGGACCTTTATTTTTTCTTTCATTCAATTCAGAAATGAATTTTCGCGTCTCATTTTTTTCCATCACTGTGCAGTCCAAGGATACCGGTACAAAAATAGGAAAACATTGGTTTTCTTTGAATAATTTAAGTCCCTTCGTGGCCTTTAATATTTCCCATTTGATTTTTTCGTTTTTAAGTTTGATTAGGAAGGGACGAGGTTTATCTGCTCTTTTACTTCCTAAACGAAATGCTTTCACAACATCACCACTACAAACCTTTATCTTACTTCGCAGCATCCTTGAGAAATCAGCATGGTCTGATTCAGGAATACCAAAAAAGAACAAATTATTTTTTCTCCGCAAACGATCATCTTCTTCATGTTGTTGGTTGAGTTTTTTTGCAATAGAGGGAAAGCAATCAAGTTTTTTGTTTAAGTTTTGAAGGGTTTTCTGTTGATCCTAATGAATCTTGTGAGTTTCTGATTTCAAAACTTCAGAAAATGATTTTTTATATCTTGACACTGGTAGTTTTGCATTTTTTCACAACAGTCTTTAACAATGGTGAAAATGCATTTTAACACCACAGACTCAACTTCTTTGGCCAAATTTCTATTCTCATCAGGCTTAGTGGCATGAGCCGGTTTTAAAAGTGGATTGTTGATGACAATACACAGTGGGCAAACCCAAGAACAAGATTTACAGAATTGAATATCTTTTTTTGAGTTGCAATCCCCTAAACCTGCACATGATGTATGCCACCAGGATTGACAATTATCTTTTGTGCATTGAATCCAGTGCGAGCCGAGTTTAGTTTCTTGACAGGCAATGCATATCTCCAATTTCATACCGGTAGATTCATTAGATTGGTCATGAGAACTTGAAGGATTCTTTTGATTAGTCATTTTCACAGTATTGTTGCACAACACCTTTATTCAAATAGAATCTTATTCTTATTCAATTTTAAATTATTAGTCATAATCAAGTAGAATCTTATTCTTATTCATGAAGAATTATACTGCTGACACAGCCTACTTACAATGCTAATAGACTGTGGATACGGTACCGGTATGCTTTTCATGTCAAAATCTACGGTAGTTTGAGAAGTATCGGTAGGCTTTTAATTGTCAATATGGCAGAGGCTAAGGTTACGTGACCGTAACATTTGTCTCTTTGGTTTATGTTATTATCCCTTCACGCTTCCCCGATTGTAGGAGAGTGTGACGAAGTAATAAAATGAAGTTTGTGAAAATGCACATTGTGTTTGTGTTGCTTGCTTTCTCTTAGCACTACTTGTTACTCTTGCACCCCACTGATTCCACAAACTGTTTGCCATTCTGTGTTTTCAGTCTTATTTTTAAGCTTCATACTCTTGCACCCCACTTTTTCCACAAACTGCTTGCCATTCTGTGTTTTTACTAGTATTTTTTTTGTTTTGAGCTTCATATGTGTATTGTGTATTGATAACTTTTCAAGTGTAGCTGTGAATGTGATGCTTTTAAAAGATTAACTAATAGTGAAAATTTGCAATGTGTAGAAATTGCTTGCTTTCTTGCTGTTTCTAAAGACTATCAGTACTTGTTATTTTTTCTCCACACTGTTCCATAAACTGCTTTTTTATTTTATTGTTTTGTTTTATATTTTCTCTGCATTGACATTTACGCATGGCTGGTGTTAGATCATTATTATTATTGCTACTGGTAACTTGGCTTGAACTCACTGATTGTCAATTAGTTTATTTACTAACCTATTTTTTTGTTTTTTTATGCTTGTTTGTTTGGCTAATTGTTAAATTGTGTAATTTAAATGCTTGAATGTGTATATGATTGGAATGCTTAGGATATCAATCGGAATTTTGGACTTGCTGCATTTCCCTGAAATGGATTGCTGGATTGGTTTGTTGTTGTTGTAATGTATTATGGCAGTCGGTAGGCAGATATAGAGTGGAGGGATTGTTCTTGTGAATAAGAAAGAGATATTTTTTAGCGTGCATCTGAGAAACACCTGGGTAAGGTTATTTGAACTGAAGTATTACTGATTACCGGTAATGGTAATTGACTAGGATGTCAGGCATGGAGGCATACGTCACACCAAGAGGCTAAAAGATTTTTTTGTATGTTTTCAACTTCCTTGTAGTTTATTGTGGTGTTTAGCAGGACCTGCATAAAAGTATTGGTTCTGTTAATATTGAACAGGTGAAGGTACTGGCCACTGGATGATGGGCTGAGGTAAAACAGTTCGCAGAGGTTTGTATTTTGTGTTTTAAATATATAAACTCAGAACTATGAAAATAGACTAGGCAAATTGACGAATTTCAATCTTCAATTTAGTTGATGTGATTTTTGTATGTTACCAGTATGCTAGCACACTGCACAGGTATCCAATATCGGTAGACTATCGTTTTTTACAAAAATTTGACTAGACCTGTAGACTAGGCCCATGTAGCATGCACCATTAAGTTAATTTGCTTTTGTTGGTACAGTGGTAGGCTAACATGCTAATTAGTACCAATAGCAATAGACTAGTTGATATTGTAGACTACTGATATTAAACAGTTGAAAAAGTTGTTTATATTTTTCAGTCTCAAACAGTTGACTGATAGTGCAGTGTAGCTTGATGTTGTTCATAACCATGACATAACTTCCTTTGACATACTCTAGTTCCTAGTCTTACTTTCTACCTGCATTGTGAGTTACCAGTAGGTAGGCCCAGTTATCAAATAGGCCAGTAGGCCCAGTTATCAAACAGCGGAATCATATGGTATCGGTAGCTGATTTGACCTTTTGATAAACCGTATACTAATATTGTCTGATTCTTGAGTTTTTATGTGATTTACATGGTTCTGGTACCATAATATTTCACTGGTAACTTGATCAGTTGACATGGTTCATTACACTTTGGTGATTATGATATCTCAAAAGTCAAGTGTAATCTAGTTTTGCTTCTTCCTCACTCCATTGGGATGTCTGAACTGTATAGACACTGTATGGGACATTACCGGTATGGAAGCGTACTCCTGGATCCTATACAACTCTATACAGTCTTGTACAGTTTTTATTTCTACCCATCATTGCGGATCACCTCAGATGATCATGGATTATCGTGAATCACCACGGATCATGTACTTTTTAAAAAGGCAGTGGCTATTTTTACAGGTTCGTACAAATAAGCGCTTGATTTATGCTATTATCACTTCACACTAACCTCGATTCAGAGAGAGTGACAAAGTAATAAAATAAACAAAGTCCTTATTTGTATGGATCCGTTAGAATAGCTGCTTCGTTTTATAAACGTCGCTCCATTGTACTTGAGTGGTGTTTCTATTGAGTGCAATTCTAAATACGATTTGTGTGTTAATTGTATTAATACAAATATAACATTGGACAGTTATGGTCTGATCAGCTTCCACCAGCTGTTAGCCTACCAGTACAACACAGCAACAGTGTTATACTGGCACCTTAAATATTCAGTGTTTAGACACAATTGTGCAGTGTGATAGACTAAAATAGATTTTCCTATTTCGTTTTGTGTAGGTTCTTGTTATTAATTGCGAAATGGCTACGTATGTTAAAGAATTAATGAAGAAAAAAGATGAAATAGAAAATAATATTAAAACATGGTATGATGTATTAAAGACTCAGGGCGATGTTGGAATGGATGCTCCCTTAGTTGATAAAGATGGATATCCACGAAATGACATTGATTTAGTTCAAGTACGAACTGCTCGTCACAACATTAATTGTTTGCAAAATGACCATAAGACTATTATGCAGCGAATAGAGAATGGGCTTGCAGAATATCATGCCCAAATGGCAAACATGGATACTTCTGCTCAAGAGGTAACTCCGTGTCAAGAGAGTGTACAAGAAAAAGAGGAGTTTAATCCCTTTGCTGCCGTTGATTTAATTTCTAGAGAATCTCCTGCTGAAGCAGCTGGACTGAAGCTTGGTGATGTTTTACTAAAGTTTGGTTCCATAACCAAGAAAAACTTTACAGGCTTGAATGTAATTGGCGAAGTTGTCAAACATAGTGTTGGAAAACCTGTTAATATCCTTGTAAAACGTGATGAACAGCAGGTTTCACTTGTTTTAACTCCTCAAGAATGGGGTGGGCGTGGACTATTGGGCTGTAATATTGTTGCCTTATAAATTTGATGGGCAAATCATACTACAGAATACTTTTAGATGTCTACTCCAGCTTTGTGCAAAAATAGTGCGTAGAGTTGCTGCATTGTTCAAAGAAGATACTGATGTCAAACTCTTCTGTCAGAGTCGTCTGGTCATCAGCAATTGTAATATATTTTATGTTCAACAAGCTGCACAAACTGCAATCTTATTAACTCAGGTGTAATTGTTTGTTATATGATGGTATTTCAGTGAAGAATTGTAATTTTAAGGTTTTAATCAAAAGTTTACGTTTAAAGAGTGATGCTTTTTGGCAAAAACAAATTCAACTATATACGTCATGCATTATTATTTGCTACAAGTAATGCTGCACTGCTTGCATATGCAATAATTTACTACAGTATGTTTTGTGCCGTCAAGTCATTACACTCAGCAAGTGTATCAAGCCAGGTTTTATAACAATAAAAAATGAATGATCGGACTTGGTAACTCTCATTTTACATACACACCTTCAAGAACTGTTAGTATCACATGACATAGACTTAACAATCATCGCAAGAAGAATACTTCTAAATCCTCATTACTGTATATGCATATAATGAGCCATGCCATCTGAACATCGATCAAATTATTTTTGTTGAAGATTCGTTACATGTATGTGCGATTTTCAAGACACAGTAAAAGATTTTCCATAGAAAACGCTTTGTGACTTTCAAGTAGACCATAAAAATATCCATTTATTTGAAACTTACTGTAGTCACTATTATATGATCTAAATGGTTGCAACTGAAACTTCAATTGGTCTTACATGGTACAAATTTGTTTCATTTGCATTGGGTTTTGTATAAATTTCATATTTTTGTAAAGTTTAAAACCCAACGTTGATATTTTTTTGTGAATAGCTTTTTCAAATTTGGTGTTTTATTCAGTTTTATTGCTGGTTTTTGCCTTATTTACTTTGTCATAGCAGGCTGACGTAAAAAGGTCAGTGTGCTAATGTGGTGGAAATTTTGATATTATGTCTTGTCATTCCTGTGATAATACAGTTGCTGATGCTTCATTGAATTTTGTGTATAATGAACAAAAGTGGTAGTAGATTGTAACCAAAATCAAATTTTTGGTAACTGGCACGAACGGTAAACATTTTCTTTGAAGTGGTTTTAGCTGCTATTTTTGTGCTTGTGCATTATGAAAGATTGCAATGTTGAAGTTACGTGATTTGATAATTTTTTTTAGCTTTCCAGTGAATTCCTTGTTTTTGCTGATATGTAATATTTTGCATGTTGTGTGATATCATAACTAAACTATGATGTCTGATTCGGTTACCACTTCTCCCGTTGAAACTAGTACAAACACTACTCAATCAGCTCCACAAAATCCTATATTCAGTTGGACAGGAAGCAACATTGTCCTTGTGTTTGTGTACAGCGGCATGGTATGTATTCATGTGGAGTGCGCCGCCATTCGATGTTACAGACTCAGCGTTGAGATGCCTAACCCTCGCTCTAAGTTTAAAACTAACCCCTAGTTTGAGGCCTAGCCCTAACACTAAACCAAACCCTAAAACCTTGTCTTAACACTGATTTGGTCCTGCCCAAAACTTTTTTTATTCGAAATGAAAAGCTGATTGCTTAATGTAACTTCGATAACATCCATATGCTATTGTGTGTCATAGGTTTAAGTAACAGATACTGTAATTTTAAATTGATAACGCTTCAACCAAACTTTGTTTGTTGTTAAAGTTTAAACCTGTTGTCTTTATTTTATTTCGGTTCAGATCGCGGTCTTGATTGCCATTGCGGTGAAGCGAATAGTTGGAAGAGTAAATCGTAGTCTTAAATTTTTCCGCAAGCACATAGAACATGGTTCTGGCGCTCCTAAGGTATGTCAGAACTTATTTAGATTCTGCACTAGCAACACCTCTATGTCCTGCAACTAAATTTTCATTTTAATGTTTCTCGGCGATTTACCATTAAATTATCTCAAAAATTCAACACACTTATTTTGATATTGTACTGATCAATTAATATTTCAATGGTCTGCTATTGAAAATTTGCCTGCAAATAATAATGCTCCTGCCCATAGGTGGGCAGTACCGCGGTACTTTTTTAGAACCGGTACCGTCGGTGCTTTGAAAAAAAAGTACCAGTACCGCAGTAGCGGTACTTTTATTTCCAAATTTTTACGCGGTACTCGGTACTTTGCAAAATTTTCTGTAATAAAAAAAAAATCAAAAAAAAGGTGAAGTCTGCACAACTACACCTTCCGCAGCAATCGTTAAAAAGATTTGTTTTTAAAATACTATTCTTTTCCTTTCTTTTCCAACAGAAAAAGATGTTTTGAAGCCTAAGAGGAGTGGTCTTTCACACGACCATTTCCAAATGCTTTTGTTTTTGAAAGGCAATTTAGAGTAAAAGTTTTTCGATAATTTCATCTGTTCTTTTTTACATTTCATCTGTTTCGTTACCGTCCGTTGATGTGGTTGTATAGCTGTAAAAGAAAGTCTCAAGACCTGAATAAATTTTTTGACAGCGTGCGTACAACGTGGTTTACGTAATGTTAAACAGAGTTGCGCAATGCGTAGCCCTAGTGAAATGGACGCGCCCTCCGAAATGTTCTTTTTTTTTCTGTACGATTCCGGGATGTTACTTGTCTTTACCTCAGTAAGCTTACGGATTTGATTGATTGATTTTTACGTATTTCAGTACAACTTAAAACCTAAGCTTAACTATGAGAACAAGAACGACAAAAAATTTAAAAGTAGTTTTAGGACGTCTTTTTTGCACATTTCGAAATTCATTTTTTCGACTTTGACGCGTAATTATGTTTTTTCTAGACATTTCTCCGACTTACAACTCTCTGCAATACAGCTTGTTTCTTTAGTGAATCTCCTTGAAAAGATGCAAAAATATAAAATAATTGTGTAGTTTTCCTTGTACATCCGATGGTATTCGATCGATGTAGACCAGTGGTTCTCAAACCTTTTTGAAATCTCGACTTTGCGGTCCCCAAAGATATTTTTCTATCACTCACCGTCCTTTATTTTTAAGCATAGATTTCCATGCAGAATCAAGTAGAGAGCAAAAAAAAGGTCATCACGTCCGCAGGTGTTCAATCAAGCACAATGCAATGGGTGATTTATCAGAAATCCGCGGCCTCTTTGTGGTCCCCCTGAAATTGCTTCGTGGACACCAAGGAAACCGCGGTCACCAGTTTGAGAACCACTGTTGTAGATCTTATTGTTAGCAAGCGGAATTCAATTTCGTTTTTTAAAGGCCCATATTCTAAACATTACTGGCCTGAGGCCTGCGTTAATAGCATTCTACGTTTTCGATAATGCTTTACATGTACTCGTGTCAACTCGACGAGTATATAGTGTTTCAAACCAATCGTTCATGATTTTGACCGTCTGTTGCAGCAGTTCTTCTCGTCTTACTGTACTTTGTAGGTTATTCGCTATCTGTCAGTTCCGTTATGAGATCTATTCCTAACTCCTAACCAGCGATGGCGGAAGCATTTCTGAAGTGGGGGGGGGGGGAGCAAAATCAATGACCAGATATCCTTCTTAATTTCGTCATTGCAAACTAGTGAAGAGCGAAAAAAAGTCTCCATGCCCGCTGATATTCTGATTTAACCACTGCCAATCGGTGAAGAGCAAAAAAAAAAGTCTTCACGCCCGCATGCGGCCTCTTTGCCAGGTTTCAATACATTCATACGCAGGTATTATGTAGAACAAAACGCGTAAATTAGAACCCCCCCGCCACCTATGCTCCTAACGCGCATATGCATTTTTGCTCCAGCAAACTTAATCCCTTGCTATTATAAGATACTAATTAAACTCACAAAGCAAGACGTGTTTTCGCAGTAACGCAACCCCATCTTAAAAAATGTTTACGTACGACGTATAGGCTCCTCTTAAAAATTATTTCCTAATAAGGGGGTGATGAAAGTCTCAAACTTCCTGAACGAAACGGTAGAACAAAAATGTTTGCTTTATACCCAGGGTTTCCAGTCTCGCGATGAGTTTTCATATTGTCCTCGTCCGTGGTCGCACAGAGAATTGCCAATTATTATTATCACACGATTCTAACCTCCCGCTTTGAGTGCTTTCTGATAATTACAGACACGAAAATTAAGCGCCAGGGAAAAGTTAAAACGATTTATCCCACGTGTGATCTGGAGTTCAAAAGAAATAACGAAGCATGTCAATAAGCGTTATTGGCCCTCGACTCCTCGAGCATTTTCACATTATCAAATCTGGAGTTCTGAAAAAAAAAAAAAATTTGGGGTATACCTACCGGTGCTCCTTCTCCACACTTTCAATGTTAAAAATTTTGTTTCTATTGTAATGACTTCACTAAAAGGTTTGACGTCATTATGGTTTATGACGAACTCCTTCTATTAAAAAATTTAGCGTAAAAGCCACTTCTGGTTCTGGGGTGAGTGGGGTCCCCTTTCATTCAAAAATTTTAAACAGTCTTTTTGTCGCATTCTGCGCAAAAAGTGGTCTCCAATAAAAAAATTTTCGCTTTATGCCGGCCCATCTCTATATATGGGCAAGGGAAATGGTTGCATTTTTTTTGATTTTCGTGTCACTTGCCACTAACTATATAGCTTATTTTGTACCGTTTTTTGATGGTTGGTACATAGTTTGTAATTCGTGAATTGTGCCGTACCAAGTACTACCAGTAACTTATTGTTATGAAGCTCGGCAGTTTTAACTAAAAATCAACAAAATATAGTGCAGTACTACCTTTTTAGAACATTTTTGCAAAGTACCGCGGTACTTTTGATTTTCAAGTACTGGTACCGCCGGCACTTTAAAATAGTACCGTGCCCACCTCTGCTCCAGCCCTTCTTCGTTTCAGTAACATCAGTTTTGACTTTTTTTTACGAACTTTTTTCAGAAATTAATGGCTGAAATCGACTTTCAACTGGATAGAGCTGCTCAGTTTATGTATGAACCCAAGTTGTTGCAACCAGATGAAGCTTCATCCATCGATGAAAATAACCCTGATTACTACAGAATGAAAACGGTAGATGAGATTTCAGATTTAGGTAATGCATTGTTTTGTTTTAGCATTCTAGGACGATGACGACTGATCAGATTGCCGAATGCCGAGTGGGTAGAACGTCTGCCTGTCGAAAAGAAGACTCTGGTTTGATTTCGAGTCGGGTCAAACCAATGACTTTAAAATTGGTCTTCACAGCTTTCCTGTTTAGCGTTTAGCACTAAAAGGACAGTGTAGAGAACAAGTTGGCAAGTTCGATTGTTCAGCGGTTGAGAAAGGCATTTAATAGGATTCCCTTCATTTAAGAGTGGTAGACAAATGGCCGGCAATTTCTGAGCGAGCTTGTTACACCACATCCGTAGCTTACGAAAAAAAAAGATACTGCATATTGGACTATGCCTGTGTTGTGTACTTTTAAGCGCAGTTATGCAGCTTAATATAAATGATCAACTTGATCTCCTGACAGTTAATATTTTGATCATTTTAGGTCGCATCAGAAGTGCAAGGTCAAAAAAACAAATAAGAGTGTTCAACTAAGCTCAAAGCAAGAGAACGTAATACATTGCAAAAAAACTAATGGAGCATATTTTTCTCTTTTATTTTTACTCTAGAAATTAAGTAAAACGCTAGAACGTGTCTTGCGAGCGGATACTTTTGGACAACTTTTATCGCAGTAAAGTTATTGGTATAGAGCAAACATAAATTGATACCGCTATGCAGCACTGATTGATTTTTGTCAAGTAAGCATCTAGTTTAGTATGGTCCCTGAACGAGCATTGTGCATTGCATTGGTCCTTGCGAAAGATACACAACACCAATGCTCTAAATTAGGCAGGGTATGGTAGCTAATCAGTTTGTCGAGAGTTGTAACCTTGATAACACAAGAAAACAGCACCATTATAGCTAGCGGTACAATAGTTGGCTTGCTCAGGTTGACTAGTTTGTACTCATGATACTGTAAATCGTCAATCGTTCTGAGGTAAATTTTTTTATCCTAAAACGACGTGGTTCTTCCCCGCAAACTACAGTCAACCATTTTTGCGTCTAGACCTGCGTATTTAGTTAAAGCGTATTAGTAAGCAAGTGAAAGCATGGTAAGTTAATATTATCACCAAATTGTTGCAGATAAAGCATTCAAAGATTTAAATGAAGAACTACAACGTCCAATGGGCAAGGATGTGTGTCAGCATCTATTTGATGTCAAATCACACAGCAGTGGTTGTTTAAAGTCTGTCCGAACCAGTCATCTTCATTCGATATCTGATCTCTATTTGCAAGCACGATATGGGGCGGAGGTACAAAATATGCTCGTACAATTATCTAACTGGTCGACTGAAAGAAATTTTACACGATTATTATTGCTACTTCTGAAACTAAAACAGTCTCTTTTACCCGCAACAAAGCAAGCAGAGACAGCACTGTTGCAGACAATTAACCCTTATCAGTGGTCTTCGTAATACATTAACATAGCGGTTGCAGACTGATGCTCCAGCTCTCGCAAAAAAGTTGCAATTTAGTCCTATTTTATGTGATGTTAGAAAATCGTTTCCATGGTTAAGATGTGATATTTTTTGCACCAGAATTTCGTCGCTTTTTAGCTTACCTATTACGTTTGTTTTTAGTCCTATGGCGTCAATGACTACAACCGATTCAAAGAACTATCGAATGAAATTATTACAGTGTAAGTACTTGCGTGTAACTAAAATGCCAACTACTGGTGACGTAAATCTTCTGCACAGAGTGCTAGACAGCCAAAGCCACAACAAATAACTGTACAATCACTGGTAAAATTACTGACGAAACAGGCTGTTGTGTGTTTTTTTGAAGTTTTTAAACTTCACCTGTGATTGTACTGTTACAACGCTAACTATGTAAATCCAACTGCCATTAGTCCTACTTGCGTATCGTAATGTCCAGTTGGTGGATAACGTTTTGCCTTCTTATCCTTTAATTCTTACAATAGGAACATAAACCAATATTTTATTTAAAAATAGAAGAGTGCATTAGAAGATCTGTGCTGTTTTGTTGTCTTTTTGATAGCATTTACTCAGTGATGGCGAATGATTCAAATAGCTACGGCAATGCCTATCTTGGGTTTGTGAGTTTAGACTCTACGTGTAGTGTCCTAGAAAATTATTTCAGCTCCTTGCCACCATTTTTGGGGTATTTTTATGCCGGCGACGTCAGACTTTGTTGAACTGTTTCGAAATATACAATTAAGAGTAGACCATACTTGCATTACTAACTTAAAACTTAAAAATCCTTCTATTTATGTTTTGGACAGTTTCATCTGTGTCAGAGAAAACGGACAACTCTTTTCAATCGTTATGCTATATATTACAATATATGAGTGAATTATGTGATATTTTCTAGTTTGCGGCAGCGAACCATTCCGAAAAAGAACAAAGACAAGATGAAAACGCGGTCAAATGCGTCCACTAAAAAAGAAAAAACATCAAAAGCAAAAAACAAGCCTAGCACGTCTCGTGTTACGACGTCTTTTATAAACGAAACTCGTCCACATGCGTCAAAGTCTTCCCGAGACAAATCCGTTACTGACACTTCTCCTCTGCTATGAAATGCGGAAATGCGCTTCCGTTTATCGACTTTTGCTACTGGATCCGATTGTTCTCAGGTCATGTGGAGTTTTGATTGACTCTTTCATCACTGTGATGTCATCTTAGCGCAAAAATTGCCCTTGTTTTAAAGAGATAATTTTTATTGGACTTTCAAATTGAACAAAGCTGATTTGTAGGGTGTTTCATTTTTTCACCATTTTCGAAATTAAAAAAGCTTTGGTCCGCATATGATGGGATTTTGGTCACTGATTGGAAATGTGTAAATTTTTTCTATTATGACATCATTTCGATGTGGCACCACGCGTTTGAAACTCCGACAGGGCGTAAAGTCAGGGATTTTCCCTAACTCGGAAACGGTTGGTGCTAGAAAGTCTATATTGGTATCAAATTGCGCAGAAAGGTCAATTTCCTATACCCTCACAAGAGACTTTTTTGCCCTATCTTTATCAGAAATTACGTAAAATTGAAAAAACTTCAAATTGACGTATTTTGATGAAATATATGTTGCCTAGTGTTGTTATAACGATGTTCTGTGCATCTAAATGCGATTTCTACGCGTTTCAACAGTATTGATTGCTTTGATTAGTTACTAGACTTAATAAGCACATAATAACAAAAAAGTCCTGCATTAACGTCATTAGTTTAGGCCTACGCATTTCCTAAATTTAACGGAAATTTTTGTGACTTTAATAATTATTATTTTATGGAAACGTTGCGCCTGTTGTCTAAGAGAGGGGTGGGCAAACTACGCCAAGGGCCACATTTGAAAAGATTTTGAAGCCGAGGGCCGCACTGATTGGAAGAGCAAAAAAACAAACATCCAAAAGCCTGAAATCATCGGTGAGTTTTGTCGTGAAAACCTTGCAAAAATATCCGTCTCTGGCATTGCTTCTTTTCACTGGTTTACCGAGCAGAAAAGTAGTGGACTTAAGTCGTTTGATAGTTTTGGGACTGATGAGTTGTGTCTGTTGGCTTTGGTTTGTTATACCTTTATGGATGTGCCAAACTCTTTGAAGCCACTATTGATGTACAAACAAGAAACTGTGTGCCATTCCAGATGAATAACAATGGCTAGTGGATATCTTCGGTTGTTTCTTTTTCATTCAGACAAGCTATGCGTCGAGGATATGACCAAACTGACCCCGATAGTTCTTGCGTCGTGCCTGTGTATGTCCCGTCTTTCACCATATTCATTTCAAGCCAAGAGCTTGTGGTGGACCTTCTTTTAACACTCTTTTAAAGAGATTTGGTTCTTGCTTATCAGAAGATTGATGAACAAGTGGCCAACATGATTTTTAAGTATTTTGTGGAGCACGGATCTCAATGGCTATCTCCAAAAAACGTTGCATAAAGTCTATTTTCCGATATTCTACCCCTTTCTTTTGAAACTGTGAAGACTTCATCCTCGTTGCCTGTTGCTATCGATACTCGTGCTCAGATGAAATGCCGAGCAGCAAGACTTAAAAATTTTTTCACCTCCCAGTCCCAAAGTGCGCCTTGTGTGACACACAGCGATATCATACCTGCAATGTTATGGAAGTCCATTAACAACAACAATCGTGCAACTGAAAAGCGAATAGGGAAGCTGAAATTTAGTGACGAGTTATGCTCATTAGTGTTATTAATGCAGCTCAGTATTTCTACCTTTCGGCTTGAGCAGAGTGTTAAGCCAGGGCTGGGCAAACTACGGCCCGCGAGACCATCTTATGCGGCCCGCGAGCACTTACAGAAATACGTGTTTGAAACTTTTTATAGTTTAAGAAAGATGTTGGAAATATGGCTTTTAAGCTTAGTTAGAATGTGACCGAAAAAAATCGAATTGGTCGGGAAAAAAAATTGTGCAAGCTTCGGTAAAATTGGTCAAAGGAGCGAAACAAAATTTTGGAAAAGAACAGGATGATAGGCTACTTTCCAATAGCCGCGACCTACAGGTCTCAAGAAATTAACGGAGGGCGGTGGCTACTTCGTCCAAACTTTTTCATCATTGAAGAAGCAACAACGCGAAAGTTGTGTTATTCTGTACTATGACTAGCACTGTATAACAACTAAAAAAACAACTAATTTTTCGATAAAGATGAACTGAAAGGGGGGGCGCGCATAGGACCCCCCCCTACGTTCGCCACTGCAGTGAAGCCTCTAAAAGAGGTTCAACGGAGGTGTTAGAGGCCATTAACCTAACACAACAACGGTATGATTATATTTACTTGTACGACTATTTCATATGGGTCATTATTACAACGCATGTAGCATAGGCCATGTAAAAATCGGACGAAGCCGCGAATTATTTTTGTTTCATGCGATAAAATTGCAGTTGGTTTTGAAGAAAAAGCTGACGATAATGGGCTACTTTACTTTGGCCAATTCTGACTCATTAATTAAGTGCCCATACTTTAGCAGGAAAACACTTAAGCAAAAGCGCTTTTTAAAACGAACGTAATGTCACTTTTTTGCAAGTGGCTTTACGAACTAGTCCTTGGTAGTGCTTTAAATCAGCGTAGACCCTTAGGTCATTTGCCCCCTTTCCCATCGTCTTTCATAGGCCCTAGTGCAAAGCAAAGCATCTACGAAGAAAAGTTTCAAGTGTAAGTCTCATTAAGTTTCAGAAAACTGCTACCAGTTTCTGTCACCACTTTACAAGTCACATGTATCGTAACATTAGCCTGCCTCAAACATATGATGTAGTCAAATCATAAAAGTCCTACTCAAATCATAAAAGTCTAACATATGATGTAGTCAAAATCATAAAAACAACTAGGCCTACTCAGTTATCAAAGTAGAAACCAAGTAGGCTACATAGGAGTCGGCATAACCAGCAAAAAAGAGAGCCTTGTTACCTGGAAATAGAAGTATGGGGTAACTTGATTTAACTTCGGCTAACATCAACTGGAAAAAAATTCCGGTCAATTGCTTTTTCTCTGACAATCGAGTAATTTGTTTCTTTAATTCAAATTAGGTATATTTTTTCACGTGAAGCTTAAAAACTCAAAGGGGTTACAAATTGAATTCAAAGATGCTTAAGTTTAAAGCAAAAAAAGAAAATGATTAAAAACTAGAATTTTAAAATCTAAAAGCAGTTTTTACCCCATTGGTTTGCAGAATTGCGGTAAATTTCTATTTTTCTACCGCAAATTCGCAAACGTTTGCGGCATAAAATTAACTACGCAAATCTGCAAACAAAAATTAGAGTCCGCAGTTTGCGGAAGTGCCCAGCTCTGGTTAAAAGCGTTCGTCTTGGCAGCTGGTAGGGTGGGTTCTATTCTCAGTCGGGTCAAACCAAAGACTTTAAAACTGGTATCTGCTGTTACACTTGCTAAACGCTCAGCAATTAAGTGTAGCACGGAGAATGAAATGAACAGGGAATGAAAATATGTCAGTGAATTCTTGACAAAATTTAGTCCTGGCGCTAAAGGACCTTAGTAGAATAAAGCGCCTAAAAACCGCACAACATTTCATTTCAGAGGCGTCGTGCAGCCAAAAAATTTGGAGGGGCCCAAATAACAACTTAAACGGATTGGCTGCTGATCACAACCTTTGTAAAAGCCGTATTCAGCATTGAGTAACATTACAAAAAAAGAAGTTGGGAAAAGATACCAAAATATGTCGTGATACTCCAAACTTAGGATAATAAATCGAAATTTATTTTGAAAACTCAAGCCGCTTCTTAAATATGGACATTATGCGCAATCATTGTGGCCCCACAATTTACCAAAGGAGGAGGAAACTGCTGGGGGGCTCGGGGCAAAGCCCCAATTGCCGGTGGCAAGCCGCCAACGGATTTTTACGGTTTTCACATAAAAAAACTCCTTTCAGCACACTTTCTTATCGAAAAAGGACATATCCGTAGAAGGACAAGTTAATGCAAAACGTTAGCTTCGTAAACCACTACTTCGTTAACACAGTTATGTACCTCCGTTAACGTTAATTCGTTAAATTCAGCTCCAATAAGCGGAAGTTAATTAAATTCGTTACATCGTCAATTTTGTCTTTAAACAGCATTTCTTTTAAAATTTCTTAATATCAATATTTGCGTAAGCATTTACGCAATTTTTCTGCTCACAAGCAATATGTTTTGTTGTTTTTATCTCGCTTTTGACCTCATTGGTTGTATTTTGCTAGTTTATCGATGTCAAACGTAACCAACGTCAAGAGAAATAAGCGTTTACAAAAATCTAACGGAAGTTATTAAGCACAAACGAAAGTTAATTTAGTCCGTTAATTTCAAAAAGAAATTTAACTAATTAACTAGTTAATGAAAAAGTTAGCTTCGTTATTAACGTTTAACGAAATTGTGCCCGCCTCTGGACATACCGATACCTGCAGTGAGTGCAGTCATTATTATAGTGTCAGACAATACAAAACTATTTTAGTAGTTCATGTCTAAAAGCAGAAGCTGGGCTAAAATAAATGAAAGGAGGCTGCAATCATTATTAGTTTTGACGCATTTGATGGAATGACGTGTATAGGTGTGTTCTAGGCTATTATCTTTAACAACGCATGTAAAATGTTTTTTAAATTCTACGAGCTACGGATCAAGAAACTGACTGTGCTCGTGAGTCGAAGCGAATGATTGAAGCAAAAATTAAAAAAAGCAAAACAATGGAATTTATAGTATAAGAAAGGGGGTATGGGGTTAGTTTGAAGGATGAAAGCGAAATGGCACTGGCAGGAACGGATCCAGAAAGCTTTGGTGAAGGAGAGGGGTAGAATTTTGAATTAGGTTGAATGTTAACTAAATACAAAGATGTTAAGACGTTTAAACCCGGAAACGGGCGTAAATAAGCCCTTTCAAAATGTTTCATGTCAGGGGCGTATTCAGAATTTTTTCAGGGAGAGGGCACCAAATTTCGTCACTTTTTCAAACGTAGTTTTTTCCGGAAGAGTTAATTTTTTTTGGCAACTTAAGTAACAAAAACGACTTTAGGGGGGTCAGGGGACATGCTCATCCGGAAAATTTTTGAAAGTTTGCATGTTGTAATGGCCATTTTACTGCTTTTTGAACAATTTTCAGGCAAAGCTTGTTCATATTTTTGGCCCCTAACTTTGAGTGCTTCACCAAATATGATGCATTTTGTTCGCACAGTTTCAATTATGCGTGCTTAAGGCGACCAAGGCATATTAATGTTATGAAGAAATTCAAAATTATGGAAAAGTTTTATTCATCCAAAGCATTGTTGAAAAATGGCTGGTCGGAGGGATGCATACCCCACATCCCCCCTTGGATCCGCCCCAGAGCACTGGCTAATTTTTTTTTTAATTATATAAAGTAACACATCTCAGAAAATTTGAAGGAGCTCGGGCCTTCCCTGGCCCCAATGGCACGACGCCACTGGTCATGATGCCCGTTCTGTGCTTTTATGCGTTTGTATAAATTCTCGTGCTTGCAAATAGTAATTCCCTTTCTGGCTCTCTCCCTTGTGATGAACATATGAGACTGATTAGCTGCAATCCAGAGGATCTGCATCGGACTCGCGAAATTACAGCCCCGAGTGAGAATAAAGATGATTAACCTTCTGCTCAATCGTAGTGTTGGTGTAAATACTATGGTGCAGCATGATAATTAATTTGTTTTTTCCATGAGCGTGCTTGATAAATCTCATTAATTACGTAAGAGGCGTGAAAAGAAAACTTAAAAATAGTAATTGCGTGTGCTTGTCATTTTTATGTCAGTTATTTGCTGCGTAAGCGGTAAGAGTGTCAAAAGAACACCGTATATGCCTTCTAGGACGTTACACAAACTAAAATTTAATTAAGATCATATTTACACATTTGGTGTCTCAAGGGATAATATTGTTTAAGATAAAAAATACCAACATGCAAAAGCTCCATGATTTCTAACTGTAGGGGCCAAAGCTTTTAACTTACGGCTTAAAGTAATGTTAATCCGCAACCGCAAGTCCAAAACTATACAGAAAACATTCCGCCATAGCGGGCGGCACGGCAGTCGACTTATGGGGCAAAGCGTTTCTAAGGGGGGAAAAAAGTTCGAAATTAAGCTCAACAGCCACTTTTTTCAAAAGAATAAGCTTGTTGATTGGGGGGGGGCAGGTCCCCTGGCCCCCTCTTGGCGCCGACCCTGCATTCCGCAATTGCAAACTTGCCCTGCTATGGATTTAACAGTAAGCTGCAAAAGCCGAATAATACGTGCTAAGATTGCGCGATAGTTTCTCGAACATAACGACCAAAGTCAGGGCCGGACTTAGATAATGAGAGGCCCTAGGCTATTTCCATTTTTTCCACTAGAAATCGGTGAAGACCGAAAAAAAGAATAAAGGTCTTCATGTCCGCAGATGTCGTGTTTTCACTGAAAATATTGCTGAAGACTAAAAAAGAAAAAAGTCTTCGTTGTTCAAGATGAGGCCCCTCATATTCTCCGAGGCCCCCCAGTTATCGAATGTTGCGACCATGCGTACTAATCCCCTCATCTTCAAGTTTCATTCTCGCTAGCATGTTACAACGTTAATCGTTTTGTTACTTCTTCTCTTTTCTGTGTCCGTTTGTATTTGAAATCTTATATTGTAAATCCGGCCCTGACTGCAATACGTGCTAAGGTAGCGCGTTTCTCAAACATAACGACTAATTTTCTGCTTGCAGCGTTGACGTTTAGAAAAACGCCTAGCGTTCTAAGCAGCACTACTTTTGTATTTACAGTGATTTTACAGGTATAACTCTAACTTGATCAGCCGCATTTTTTGCGCTTAATTTTTAAAAATTCTAGAAACCTGGAAGAAGGGAAAGCTTTGCTCGGGAAACAAAATGCAGTTATCCTCTTCGCTAGTCACATACCCAAAATAACAACTAAGTTAAAGAAAAACAACTTTAAAGCAGTGATTGTATTCGTTCGTAGTGCATATCAAGCATAACTGAAGAAGAATATTATTGAGTACGAGTATTTTCAAAATAAATCATGCATAATTAAACAAGAAGCATACATTATACAGACTCTTAACTTATCTTGAGCTTTTACGGTAGGGTAGACCGGGGCTAGTTGTTACAAAATACACAATTACGCCCTCAGTACCCTCACTATTAAAGCCACAAAGTCAAAATTTACACAAAATGTTAACCATCTTATGTACTTACAAGAGAATAAAAATATTGTTAATAACCTGTGAAACATGGGACTTTCAGATGATTTTCAACACACATCAAGTGTAACAATTTGCCCCGGCGTTTGGGGCCAGTTGTTACAGAACGAACAGAAAGAAAATACTCGTTCTTGGTAACTCCCAAACCCTTTGCAGCGGATGAATATCACAATAGAGTTAAATGTTTGATGTTTCATAAAAAAAAGAATTATTTGATTTTTTTTGAAAAACTCAGTTTTCTGCGTTTGGGTGTTGAGTTGCAGGTTTTTGAGCTTTTAAATTAGCTTCTTTCCTGAACATTTTCTGCGCAGGTGTGGATTATTTTACACAGATGTTCTAACCATAATTAATAAATAGCTTAATAATATAACCTTTAACATAACAACATAGTGATATTAGTCTTCTGAGCTGCCAGATTTATTGTTCTGGGGCAACCTAATTGTAACAACTTGCCCCATCTAAGTTAGCATTTATCTTTTCATTCTCAGCACAAACTGGTTATGTTAATGTAATAAACAAACAGAGATATAAAAAATATAGTTTCTTAACTTTCATTACCAGCTAGAATGATTTAAGTTTTGACGCATAAATTGTCCATCATCAGTTTTCAAATTCCTGCAAAATTTTACTTGGGGTACTCCAAAATAACCTTTTTTAAATACCTTTTCGTTTTTTGAATTTCGTGAAAATTAGTTTGTCCGATAGTAGTCTAGAAGCAGTAGAATTGATAACACAAGAAAAATTAATTTATTTTGATTTTTAGAAGGAGTGAGTGCGGTTGTAACAATGTGCCCCTGTAACAGTTAGCCCCGGTCTCCTCTACCAAACTTTTGTTATACACGTGATAACGACAAAAAAAGATTAAAGAGCAAAAGTTTTCTTTTATATAAGCCTACATGCATTTTTGCCATTAGAAGTCAAAATGCGTTGTTTCTTCACGGCGCCTTCACCTGTCTACTGTAAATGCACGACGTAAAAAAAAAACAGCTTCAAAAAAAAAAAAGCAATGCACATTCAAACTGCAAGCGTATATCGGGTAAAATAAGAAAATGCGTTTCTTTTGTAATTTTCGTAAACTTACCCCGGCCGGGCAGAGTCATGCAAAGTGCCGGATACGGCCTAGTAGAATGTCGGGATGTGATCTAGACTAATGCAAATGTGAATCATAGGCTTACATTATTTGTTTCTCAACTTTTAGCATGATAATGAGGATTCTTCGCAGATTTTCAACGTCAATTCAAGTGTGGCGTGGCATAAATTGTTTGTTCCATGTTCTATATTGATCTTGCTCACGTTGCTGAAAGCTTCTTGGAGAAGTACTTGCCGTTTACCACCAAAAGTCGACACTTCGGCGTGCATTTTTGTTTACCACCCTTGCTTCATCTTCAAGAGTAGAGTTCACCCGAACAAAAAGAATTATCTACCGTGCGAAAACATGCGTTTGTAATTCCTCATCTTGTTGTTCTATAGCCCAGGGATGGACAAACTTTTCACGCGAAGAGCCACATTTGAAAAATTGTTGAAGCTGAAGGCTGCACTCATTGGAAGAGCAAAAAATAGGTCTGCACGTCCTCAGAGGTCCTATTTTCTACTGAAAATCTATCAGGAGCAAAAGCAAAAATGTCAACACGTCCTCAGATGCCCCTTTTTTCCTCTAAAAATCGGTGTGAAGCAGAAAAAAAATAAAAAAAGGTCTTCGGCTTGGTTCACGGCAGGAGTTTATATTTCTGTAAGAGCCGGCAGGCCGCATGAAAGGGTCTCGCGGGCCGCATGCGTAGTTTGCCCACTCCTGCCGTAGCTGGAGTGAGGGCAGGTTAGCCCTGTCGAGATGACGTAAAGCATGCGTAATTCAAAACTTTAATACTAAAATAAATATGTCCTGCTCTAAAACAAAGTAATCGCCGTCTTTTTTATAGACGATATTTTTATGTTTGCTTTAACTGCTGCCCGCCAACAGCTTATAGATAAGTGGTAGAAATAGTCCCGTTAAAACTGAGTTTTGGTGAAAAGCATTTCTAAACAATATTTTTAATCAAATATGTGAGATAAACGACTCTAATACGTAGTTAGATGCGTGGACAGATTTGCAATTTGATTCAATATCTTGGTACTTGAAAGTCACCTTACAAATCGTTTTCAATATACAAAAGCTAATGGGTACAGCTCTTCCACTAAACGTATCACGTGTGGAGTCCCATAAGGATCTACACTTGCACCTCTTCTTTTTCTCATGTACGTACACGATTTGTCTCTATGTACAGAATTTTCTGTCACTTTGTTTGCTGACGACACCTATCTAATGCTTTCAGATAAACGCACTGATTATCTGGAACAAAAGGTCACTGCTGAACTTGTTAAAATTGGTTGTAGGTTGCGAGCCAACAAACTCATATTGAACTATACTAAAACAAATTATATGTTGATAAATAGAGTGTTCGGATTCAACAACTCTGATTTTGAAGTTCAGATTGACCGCAACGTAATCTCAAGAGTTAGCTCTGTTAAATATCTAGGTGTATGTATTAAAGATAAACTATAGTGGTCCAGTCACATCAAGTTGCCCTAAAGCTGTCCAAATGCAATGGTATAATATATAAACTTCGCAAATACGTAAACCGAGAAGCGCTACTTGTGTTATAGGCTATTACAGCCTCGGCTACTCTCACCTTCAATATGGCATCAAGGTTTGGGCTACTGCTACAAAACCGCTATTGCACAAGGTAGAAGTTAGAAAAAACAACATCTTAAGAACGATCACCTCTAATAAAAAATCTTGCCACATTACAAAAATTTCAAGACTCTTGGCATATTGAAACTAAAAGATATTTACAAACTTGAGCTAAAGAAACTAATGTACAATTAGCTAATCAGGAAATCCCACTAAATTTAATTAAAGATTTTACCGCTATAAAAGATGTGCACTTGCCCAACACAAGACAAACCAAAAATTCAAAGTTTTTCTCCCATTTGTCCCAAAGTCATTTGCTCAAAACCAACTGGCATTTCGAGGCACAAAACTTTGGTCCGAAATAGGAAATGATCAAAAACAATTAACTTTGCTGTGTTTCAAAAAACTTCTCAAAAAGAGACTGTTTGAAGCTTATTAAGGTGAATTGCAATTATATATCCTACCGGTATTGAATTTTCACTTGACTTACCAATCCATCTGTTTATGTGTTTTTATTTTACGTGATTACTGTTATTGAGATAGCCCTAGGAAGCATCTTGACTAAATAACCTCGCGGGTTTTTCGCTGCTTCCTGGTCCACATTGCTTCGTACCTTCGATATTATATTTTCGCTGCTACGTTATTTTCTTTCGTCTTTGTGAACAAATCAAAAATAATGTGAATGTGACAAGCGGGTTCGAGTTTGCACAAAATTTGTTTGTATGCATCACTCAGTCAAAAGCTATTCACCCTCCTTTATTTTTCAGAAAAAAAAGCTTATAACAAAAATATAGGCACCAAAATGATTAAATAAAAAATATGGCTAGTGACGTTCGTAGCCAGCAAAAAGTTCCAGGGTAGTGGCAACCTTTTTTCTTCTAAGGTACTGCTTTTTAAACCTCTGGAGGGCTCCGCCCCACGGGTCTGTTTCAGTGTTTTGGGCTATCTAATGGTGATTAACTGTGCTCAAAATTTCTATGAAGGGGCTGAAAAAATATAGGGGGGCTTCAGCCCCCACTTTCCAACGCCTTTGAATATGAGTATAGCTATAAAATGTATGTTATTAGGAAAACTTGATATTACGATTTGAGCTTTTGTAAGCATTTGATAGCCTACGCTAAAGTACTTCTAAAATTGCTCCGAAACTTCGAGAGTCAAGAACCATCAGCTGCTGCATGTTGGCTCGACTTGCTCGTGATGGTCCTTGAATTATAGTGGTGCTGAACGGCAATGATGCTCAGCAGAGATGCTTATATTCTCCAGACGACAATTCACAAGATATTTACAGGATGTAACAGCAAAGAAGCGTAGGACAAGTCATTACGTTTTGGTACGGTAAAATTTTTTTCAACCTTGGAAACACCTTGTTTAAACATTATTCTGTGCACTAGAGATGGCTCGGGCTTTTGAGGCCCGGACTGTCCATGACCCGGAACCTCTAGCCCAGTAACCGTAACCGACCCGGCAACTCATATCAAAGATAAAGCCCAGCCCACCCAAAGCCCACTATTTTTATGAACTTTTAATCAATTTAATCAAACCTAAAAGGATTTCAAAAAGTGTTAGCGGCTCGTTAGCGGCCCAGTAATAAACAAAGATAGAACAGGGCCGTTAGCGGACCAATAAAAAGATCGGTTAACGGCTCGTTGGCGGGTCTCTTAGCGGCCCATGCCATCTCTACTGTGCACTCTCCGAATCCTTCATTCTTAGCATAAGTTATTTCTTGTTTGGCTGACGCCGATCGCTTCCTCACTTCCATCACTTGCATTATTCTTTTCCAATGTAGCTCATTGTTTTTTTTTTACTACTTATCGGCTGCATCGCAGCTTGACAACATCGATCGTTTTGCAAGACAAAATCACTATTGAAATTGAAGTGAAAATTGTCAGGGCCCTTATAGTTACGCGAAACATATTCGAAACTTACTTTAAAATTATTTAATATCAAGTACCTCGGCGTCTCATTCACAAGTGACGGCAGACAAAATAGCGAATTGGAAATGCGCATTGGAAAAGCTAGTGCAGCAATGCGCCAACTCCACCGATCTGTGGTACTGAAACGGGATCTTTGCACCAAGGCGAAGCTATCTATTTTCAAATCAGTCTATGTTCCTATTCTGACTTATGGCCATGAGTGTTGGATCACGAATGAGAAAGTGAGATCTCGAGTTCAAGCAGCCGAAATGGGATTCTTGCGAAGAATTGGCGGTTTGACCTTGCTGGACAAGGTTAAAAGTGCAAATATTCGTGAATCTCTAAACATCGAATCGCTGCTTCTCCGTCTAGAAAGATCGCAGCTGCGTTGGTATGGACATGTGACACGAATGTCCCACTAAAGAACAGCCAAAAAACTACACTGTACAACACCGATTGGTCGAAGGCCTTGAGGCCGTCCCAGAACACGATGGCGAGATTACGTAGATCTTAGTTGGTCTCGCCTTGGCATCCCAGCAAAGCATCTATTATCCTTTGTTGTAGAGGATCGAGATGCTTAGAGGCTCCAACTCGAGCAACTGCCCTCGCGACCCCCCAAGGATAAGCGGGTCTAGAAAATGAATGAATAATATGAATCAAGATATAAAAATCAACTATCTTTACAGTATTAGGAGAAAAACATAGCCTGCTACTCTAAGATCCCGGGGAGCACTGAAGTTTCCATGTGAGGTCGGGGTCGAGCACTAAAGCAATCGCTTTTGCATATTAAAAATAATAAACCTTTAAACTAGGCGTAAAATTGATAATTGTGGAAAAAGCCAATGCGAAGACAATTTTGATCGTTTGGATGTATGCGTAACTTATAGAGTATGAAATCCTTCTTTTCGTGTATACGAATCGACTGTAACGTGCAGTTATTTCATGACAGATTAATCAATATTCAAATCAAAATAGACAATTTATTTAAACATAGGTAGTTTCGATCTGTATATAAGAAGAGTGAGCTAAGGAGCTTACCGGTTTACGCGCAAAAATATTATAAACATTTACAAAAGAAAAACATAGAAATACGATTATACGAGGATATTTTGCAAAGCGATTTGCAAATTTGTTTCAGGATAGGCCTACATACAGCGATGGGCGCGATAAACCTTTCTCTGCTAAGTAAAGCGATAACAATAATCGATGATTTCAAAAAAGCCCTGAGCGATGCCTATAATTGGTAAATCTCAATGTCTTAAAGCGATATCGGTAATTTATAAATTATCGCCGAAAATTTTTTCGGTAAATATTGCGGTGAATTTTCAACGTGTTGGACAAAATTTTTTTTGCAAATCAAATTGCAAAAAGTATTTTCTAGAGTTTTCAAGAAAAGGGAACAGTTCACTGATTCTGCCACGGCATTAAATAAAACAAAGAGACATTTTTAAAATTACAGCAACACTTATGGACACGGCGTGTTTTTTCCGGAGTGCCAAATCACTAACTTTGGACGCTGTGTACATAAAGAATCGTTTATCGCGATAATTTATCGGCGATAACAAAATATATTACAAAAGCGATATCGGTAATCGATGAATCAAAACTATTTTGAGCGATAACGATAATCAGTATTAAATTATCGCCGATAAATTATCTCAACAAATGCCCATCTCTGCCCACATAAATCGTAACCTCCAGTTGTTTTTAAAATTAAAACACAGTGTATTTTTTGTATTTTGTTGCATATTTATCCTCTTATCACGAGAAAGCGATCAATGTGCTATACGAGCTCGCTTTAGGAGTTAGGAGTCGCTTTTCGCTTTAGAAATTGCCAGCCACATGTCTACCGCACCAAGCTGGGGGAATCCCGCTAAGTGCCTTTTCCAATGACACAACAAGTAAACTTGCCGGCTTGTTCTCCACACTGTCTCTTTAATGCTGAGCGTCAAGCAGGGAAGCTGTGAATACCAATTTTAAAGTCATTGGTTTGACCCGACTCGGAACCAAACCCGCGTCTACAGCTCCCGTGGCTGACGCTCTTACCACTCGGCCATCTAAGCTGTTTGATCTGACAGTGATCAAGACTGATGCAGTATACCTCTGCATAAAACACATCATTTATGACGTCATGTCGCATGACATCACAAACTGTAAAAGTCATGTAGGCTAATACACATAAGCAAAAAATTTGGAATTCACGCCCCCCCAATAGCTAAAAAACGCCGAACACCAAAGTTTCACATTTGGGGAATTCCCAAGTTCAATGCATCTACCGTAGTTATCTTTAAGGCCGATGCGCAAGTGGTAAACTTGGTCCGATTTCAAACATTTTTTTTCTATGCCATGTTTTTGGTCAAATAAACGGGTTGAGCTGCGATTAGGTCAAAATTTCGGAAGTCGGTCTTTTTTGAACACCCCTAACGGCCATGTTAGGTCTACACTATGTTATGAAAGCTTTACCAGTCCATCAGTTCAATTTGTTATCAGCGTTTTTTGGTTTCCGCGTTTAAGTTCTTTCTGCATAAACTTTGTTTTCACTTTACTGAGCTCCGTTCCAGTTTGGAAAGCAATGAAAAAGGAGTAGGAAAAATATCGGTTAATTCTTCATTTTTAGCCCCTTAAATATGTATTTAGCCCTAACAAAATCTAAGGGCTGACTACGGCGCCGTATCGCCTACATTGCATTTTGATCTACCCCTAAACTTTATCGAATATTAGGATGCGTCTTCACTTCTTGTCTTGTGGTGTTGCACGTCTAGCTCTGGAAGTATCAAAGTCTTATTATGTGCAACTCAACATTTAGGGGAGATTGGTTCCCCAAAGCCACCCTGTATCCACCAACAGGTGTTCCCTAAACAATATTGTTACAGTAAAACATTTCCGGTTTTAAAAAGTGCAGCACCGGTATTGTAAAATCGCGTAATCAAGAGCAATTTGTCCGTTGGGTGCGGAAATCAATGAAAGTGTATCTATTTGGACGTATTTTTACGTCGAACTTGTTTATACGTGAGTATCGCGTATTTTTCAGATCAGCTGTTGCCTTTAATCTCTTTTTCTGAAGTTTGTCCGGCATTAATGCAAAATAAAACAACTGATTCAGCTGTTTCATAGAAAATTTGAACGGGAACTATTCAGTGGCGCACCCAGGATTTGGCAAAGAGGGTCTGGGGCGCAGTCTCTATCCGCTGACGACTTTTTGCAGTTTTCAGATAACAAGCACTCATTTTAGCATACTTTCTTGTCGATAAAGAGCATGCAGTGAGTGCAGTCACTATAGGCAATGCAAAAATATTTTCGCAGCTTATGTCTAAAAACAGAACCTTGGTTAAAATAAGTGAAAGGAGGTTGCAACCATTATTAGTTTGAGAATTTATAGGCTGAAAGTTAGGTTTTAGCACCTTATTGCAGGGCCAAAGGACCTCATGAATAGTTACGCCTCCCAAAAGCGCCTCCAAAAGCACCTCGACACGACCCAACAAGTCGACTTCGTGGAGGATTTAAATCCCACCATATCAAGTCGTTTCCACCTTCAGATTTAAAAAAATATCCGCAGCGGCGCTGCAGGTTTTGCAAAAGCAACAATGTTTTTTTTTTATTTATTTTGTTGCATATTTATCCTCCTGTCACGAAAAAGCGATCAATGCGCTATACGAGCTCGGTTAAGAGTTACGAGCTATCTGTCTACCACACCAAGATGGGAAATCCCGCTAAGTGCCTTTTCCAATGACACAACCAGTGAACTTGCCGGCTTGTTTTTCGCACTGTCCCGTTAATGCTGAACGTCAAGCATGGAAGCTGCGAATACCAATTTTAAAGTCATTGGTTTGACCCGACTTGGAATCAAACCCGAGTCTACAGTTTGCAAATATACCAGATATTATTACCTACAATGTAATATCCCACTGTGTAAAGCGCTCTGTTTTGGTGAACACCACTCAAAAAAGCAGCGCAAATTTGTTGATTTCTATTTTTATTGTAGTTCTGTCACTGATTTCAATAATTATTATATGACCGTTTTATATCAAAAATCGCGTTTGTAGGCACAGTGATAATGCATTGAGCCTTGAAAAAATGCATTTCTGCACGTTTAGTGATATTATCTCTTTCAGTAAAATCTCATTTATGTAGTTGTTCTTTATGTGTTGTCCAAGTTGCTGTTCTGTAAGTGTAAAATTATGTTTTTGCCCAAAACAAAATGCTATTCTGTGTAGTGTGATGAACCAGGTAATATGCAGCGAAAGTTTATCACAAACAGGGTTGCCAGATCCAGAAAACAAAAAATGCCAAACAGTTTGTCAAATAAGGCCAAACATCCTTAGAAAAGGCCAAATTTGCCAATTGTTAACAGTTTTGAAATTTTTGAATATCCACATGAATACTGGCATCGAAGCAATGTTGGCAGGGTAATACGTAGGCATTATGAGGAAGAAGACTAAAGAAAATCATAAGAAAAATCTGTTTACGGGCTTACTGTGTGTACACTTTTAGCAACCTTTGTTGTGCAAGGTAAAGGCCAAACACCATTTTTCACTGCCAAACCACTTCAGAAAAGGCCAAATTGCCAAATTTCTGAAATTTGGCCTTACAAATGCCAACCTGGCAACCCTGATCACAAAGCAATTTGGTTTGATTACAACTAAAAAGTAAAAACACTTCAAAACAACCTTTCTCTTTACGAAATTCGACGCGCTCATCGAACAAACATGTTCGCCACGCACGAATAATGTTCAAAACAACTAGCCGCATCAAAAGTGTGAAAACTGCACTCTTTCCAATTGTTACATCACAGTCCAACCGCTTATCGAAAAGTGATTTTCTTTACGTATACACCTTTGTGGCGTCATAATTTCTTCGTAACTGAGTTCTTGGTAGGAGTAACAATAGAGCAAAATTTATAATACTGTACTTTCAATACTGAACGATGCAGCTGGTAATCACAATAGGCAGTATTAGCAATATGGCTTGCTTGTTGAGCCGTGACGCCTCACGTGTCAGCTTACAAACCACAAGTAAAAGATAATTTCAGTAATTTAAAATGTATGTTCACGCATGACGTCATTAAGATCATACTCTTTGGGATCATTTCTATAGTATGTATCTTCTTGACACTTTTCGAAAGTGCAACGAATCACGCTACGATGATGAGTTGCAGGGACTTCTTCTGAGCATGAAACTTGGTGCGAATTGCTCTCAGCGAGTCGCTACCCTTGAGGAGTGTTCTCAAGCGCTCTTGTGGTGCTGGAGAGGAAGAAGTCTCTTTCTGAGTAGTATGGAGATGCAAGATCTCATAGTTAGTTAGACGAGTTCTGTCGCCTTAGTCTGTCGACGTGAAGTAGTCGTCTACTACCACCAAGACCGGCCTGATATAGGTGAAGTCGTCAATACTTACGCCAAATTTTGTGACTGTTACAACAAGCTGCACAGTGCACACTTGCAGAATGATGCTAGCTACATGGACATTTTCTGCTATTTTGTAATAGATTGAAGTCTGGAGTGTGAACCATTGTGGTGGTGAGGAGAATCGCCAGCAGTACAGAGATATGTAATCGACGATTTTGCATCAAAATTCTTATATTGTTTGTGGAATAGTAGGTAATACAAAATCAGTCAATAATGTTGCTTACGAATCATTTATTGTTAAATCGATTTCGGTCAATAAATCATCTTCAGTCTCTTATTCAAAATATATTTCGGTTAATAACCCATCTTCAGTACCTTCTATTTTGAATAAGGGACTGAAGATGGTTTATTGACCGAAATCGATTTAACAATAAATGATTCGTAAGCAACATTATTGACTGATTTTGTATTACCTATTATTCTATAAATAAGATTTAAGTCTCTGGTCTCTGCTTTTACTGTAGACTAAACGGCATTAAGTGCCGTAACAAAAAAGACCTTTTTCGCTGGCTGTCTATGAAAGAGCTGGAACTTTAGTAAATACGAGTAGTACGCATGGATTGCTGATACCGTTACTTTTTATTAATACCCCATCTTAACCGTTATCAGTTATTTATCAATTTTGAAAGCAAAGGATTTGTGCATTTCATAGTTATTTTTAATAATCTTATCGGTACTATGTTTTCCATTCCTGTAGTTGTTTTTGCTGTTTGTTGAAAAATCTCATGCTTGGTGCAAGGCTCACAAAAAATAACTTTCGTAGATTAAGCATTTTCAAGAATGTTTTTTGAGGGGATCGGGTATTATTATTAATACGGGTCTTTAATCCCACGTTTGGGCCCACTTTAACGATGTAATTATCGAGTTCACTGCAGATATCATAAAATGCTGTTGTTTACTGTTTCGTCGTCAAATTTGGTTAATTAGTTGCCATTGTTTCAAAGAGCGGTGTAGGGTAAAACATCAGTAAATTTACCTTGTATTAATTGAATAAGGAAGTCATGGATCACCCGGGTTTGGCAAGATAAACTCTTCTGCATCGACTTAGCGACAATTATACCATATCCAAACGTCAAAAGAACGACCGTTTATATGCGAAGCGCTATTGGCACCCGGGCGTGGATAAGACTTAATTCCGATTCTTATATAAGTTAAATGCGTGAAAATTATTTAATGTTTGTGGTACCAACTAATGTAGCTGAAGCGAGCGAGCGTTACTACAGTACTTCCCCTCCGCAGTAAGTGAAGCTTGATGCTGCAGGCCTGTTAACTCCGTGGAAGACATTGAGAGAGAGAGAGAGATGTCTGTGTGAAGTGTTGAGAGGCGTTGGTTACACCATCGTAGAGCACGTGTAGACGTAGGAAGGGGGGTTCAAGTTAAAGCTTGCGTTGGACGTAGGTTGTGTGTTCAGGTCACGTTGGGTCGTCACCAATGTAGCCAATATAAACTAACACAATTCAGAAATACGGACGCCACGTTGCTCCCCCCAAGCATTGCATCGAAATAACTAATGTAGTTGCGTAAACATAATTGTCTGCCAAAAATTGTGGTCGTTTTATGCTTCCGCCACTTCGTGTTATGTTGCGGAAGTGATCTGTTGTGTTGAAATGTTCGATTGGGGTTCTCAGGAGAGTCAGGTTGAGTACTAATATATGCCGGTTTCAAACGGTCTACTGATATTTTGTCAAAACGTCCATTGAGATCGAGTGTAAAATACTTGTCCTCAGTAGAAACAACCCGTAAAGGTCCTTCATACGGTCGCTGTGAGACCTGTGATTGTCCACGCGAGCATAAACGTAGCCTGTCTGAGCTAGGTTATCAGGAACATAGTGCTGACAGTTGTTATCGTAAGCAGGGGGTGGAGGAAGAACGGTTTGCATAGTTTGTTACATATCCCGAAGAAAAGCTGCGGCTGCTGGTGGGATCCACAAATTCGCCAGGAAGACGCAAGGATGAGCCATAAACCAACTCTGCTGGTGAACAGTCAGGGTCTTCACGCCAAGTGACCCTCAACCCGAGAAAAATGATCCATCCAATAAGCATCAGTTGTTCTTGCCTTTAAAGCAGCTTTAAGCAGACGGTGCAGTCACTCGATCATACCGTTAGCCTGCGTATGGTAAGCAGTTGTGTTGCGTAAGTGAATGCCCAAGATCTTGCCCGGTTCTGTTCGTTCGTTCGTATGAGCATGATTTTAGATGTCCGGGCAAGATTCATGCAGCCAGGTAATTGTGTCATCATCCAGTCGGACCAATCCAGTTATTCCGTGAGGTAGGGAAAACAGGGGACAGTGAACTAGTATGTGCTCTGCCGTTTGATTCTCGGCGCCACAATTGCATGCCGCAGATGGAACCATTCCCCAGTTGTGCAGGGATGAGCGGAATCGTCCAACACCAGTGCGAAGATGGTTTAGCCGCACCCAGGAACGTCTCGGAAGATGCCTACCTGAAGGAGGGGTGTCGATGTTGTAAATGAAGTGGTGAAGTCGGGTGTTGCAGTTGTTCCACTCTGATCTCCATGTGTGTTCCGTCCAATCAGCCGCCCTGATGTCCAGTTGGTTGAGATTGGATAGTAGTTCTCTGGCGGCGGGCACAAAAGGATGTCTTGACTTCAAACGCCGAGATTGCCTTAGTTCTGGTCTGATGATCTTGTGATGGAGGAGATGGTTTGACTCCAAGACTCGGCAAGCTAAGGTCAGTGTGGCTTCTCTACGACGAAGCTCTACAGGTGGGATGCCAGCGAGAACCGTTAGGTAATTCGTTGGTGTGGGAAGCAGGCATCCAGTCACAATGCGCAGTGCGTTATTAATAACTGGATCAATCAAACGAAAGTGGGCACTGCGAGACCAGACAGGTACGTGCACAATGCTCTGTGGTCGAGTACACAAGGACAAGAGTTGCAGTGCGCAGGACTGAGGCACCAGCACCCCAGATAGTTCCAGCTAGTCGTCTGATTAATGAAACTCTGGTGCTGAGTTTTTTGCAAAGTGACTCCAAGTGTCGCCTGTACGTGAGAGATCTATCCAGTGTTATGCTAAGATACTTTGGAGTATTACAGAATAGGAGTGTCTTGTCATTCAACTCCACCGAAAGCTCACGTTGTGCTTCTCTGTTGGTGAGATGGAATACAGACGACACTGTTTTTATTTCGCTGAGCTTCAATTTCCATTTTTGGATGTACGTTTGTAGAGTTGCCATGTCTTGGCTAAGAGTCTTCTCCTAAGTCCGCCAATCTCAGCAATATGCACGAGTGCTAGATTATCGGCATAAGCAAATTTGCTGGAAGTGGTTGGTGGTAAGTCGCTGACGTAGATATTAAAGAGATGGGGAGCCAGGACAGATCCCTGAGGGAAACCGTTCTTCAGGCGTCTGAGTCTGCTTTGCTTTCCATTACCGGTCGTGAGGTTGAAGCTGCGATTCTGGACAAGTTCCATAATCATTCGTATCAGGTGTCTATCAGGAATAAGCCGCAAAAGCTTGCAGGTCAGCCCGCGATGCCACACGGTGTCGTAGGCTGCAGTGAGGTCCACAAAGACAGCACCAGCCTTTTTTTTAGCCGAAAAACAGTCCTCGATTTCTTGGGTCATCAAGGCGACCTGATCTACAGTCGATCGTCCGCGTCGGAAACCTGCTTGCTCACGTGGGAGCAGGAGATCGATAACAGGCTCGATGCGGGTATAAATGAGCCTCTCGAGGATCTTGTAGGAGATGCAAAGCAAAGAGATTGGACGGTAGCTTTTAGCATCGTTCAGGGGTTTGTTCGGCTTAGCAATAGCAACCACCAGTGAGCGTCTCCAAACTTTTGGAATCCTGAGCTGGCACAGGCAAGAAGACAGAAATTTGCTCAGCCAGGATTTGATGATGGGTCCAACATGGAGTATGAGCTCGGGGCATATTTGGTCAGGACCAGGGGCTTTGCCTGGCTTTAGCTTCTGGAGGGCGCCAACGAATTCAGCTAGAGAACTTTCTGCTCAAAGAAGAGCCATTAGGTGTAGGGATCTTCCAGAGTTCCGAGGTCTCTTTTCTCACGAGTCTAGTTGTCTCTCGTTTCGTATTCCCATTTCGTATCAGCTGCGAAGCGATGGCATTTGCAGAAATAGGGCCTTGACGAGGAGGGTGTCTGAAGTGGCCAGTAAGGTTGTTAATAATGGTCCATGCTCTACGACTAGAGTGGGTAAAGTCAATGGATTGGAAAGCCTCGTTCCATCTCCTTCGTCTTTCTTCGTCAAGTTTTCGCAACAAGGCCGAAGCAGTCCTTCTGAACTCTGGTCCATCAGGAGCCGATGCGAAGTCTTTGTAGAGGCTTTCACACTCTTCATCCCAGCATGGGGTGTAATTGCGTCTACGTCCACGTGGGATAATTTTTTTAGCCGCAGAGACCATAGCTCGGTAAAACTCCTGGTATGCCTCATCTACCTTAATTGTGTCTGGAGATGGCAAGTCAGAGCTAAGCTGATCAGTAATGCGGCTGTACTGTTTCCAGTCAGCTTTGCGGAAGTTCTACCGATTCACAGGATTGCTTGGGATGGGATTTGCAAGTCTAGTGGATGTTATGAGTGACGACCGATGTAGAGACCGAGGGAACTTCTCAAGGACACGTCTGCAGGGAAGTTGGTCGTCGTCACTGGAGCTTGCAAATGCAAGGTCAGGGTTGGTCTCCGATCTCCAGCGTCCTGAGAGAAAACTTGCTGGTCCCTTAGGATCGTGCAGTAGGGATAAGTTGCCTCCTGCTGCCCAAGTGGCTAAGCAGTTTCCATCTTCGTAGGTGTTAGTGTAACCCCAGTTCGTGTGCTGGCAGTTGAAATTGCCAGCATCGAGACAGGAATGGGAGAACATTGGAATTGACGTGGGAGTCATTTGCGAAGGCGGGGCTTGTAGACATTGATGACTTTAAAACCACATATGTCCACACTAAGCCACTCAATATCCGAATCATTCGAAGATTGGCCAGATAGGCTCCAAAACAGCTTCTCCTGCACGAATGTAGCAATGCCATGTTTCCTGCTGAGAGTTGCTCCAGCTAATGCAAAGCCAGGTAGCACTAATTTTTCTGCATTGTGACAATGAGTTTCCTGGAGAAGGACAACAAGGGCCTGGTGTTTGGAGGCAAGTAGTTCAATCACACCGATTTTACTGGCGGTGAGGCCTTCGATGTTTAGCAGCAAAATGGTGGGTTTTCGATACAAGCTGATATTGGTATCGCGTCCTGAGAAGAACGTTTTGTATCCACCATTCCATCTAGATGTGTTTGGCAATCCATGGGGCCGATGGTCTATCCTTTTACCACTCCGGGAATGCGACGGACTGGCTCTGTAAGCTAACATAAGCCTGACGTTTTAGATCAGTTTGTAGGATGCACCACGTAGAGGTTTGTAACTTGTATCCACGGGCGTCCGCAAAAAAAATGCAGGGGGGCAAAAACATTCTCGAGATGGCCACCTTAGTGAAAGCTATAGTCAGGTAAGTGTCAGTGATAGGGTAACCAACTGACCATACGTCCGGCATCGGCCGATGTCGTACGTACAGAACTCTTCTTTCATGTTGTTGTGCATTATGCTTACATAAATCAATTTATGTGCCACTCGGCTTGACAGTCTGTTAAAACAACTTTCTTCTTGCTTTGTTTTCTTAGGTCTTGTTATATGTGGTTGGTTTGATGCTTACATTTCAAAACAATCAAATCTTCACTATACTTGCACTATAACGCTCAAGTGTGTAACGAGTGGCGAGGCCCATCTCCGCTGCTTAACCTTCGAGGAAGCGTCGCAACGGTGGTGAGCCGTTAGCGATACTGTGTCCGATTTGACCAATCCGGGAATCGAACCCAGACTTTCCGCACCGATAGCGACGTTCTGATCCAAAATGTCAAAATAAAAAGTAGTTTGAGCTCTGAAAATCAAACTTATAGCTACGGCCTATAAATCAGTGCTGCTCAATTTTTTTATTGCAATGTACCGGTAGCGCAGTTTCTGCCATCAAGGCGTACCAGTAGCACATCAGCAACAAGTTCAAATTTGCTTTACGAGATACCAGATACAATACTAGGTATATAGGCAAAAACCAGAATTTTTCTATACAAGATGCAAAAAGTAAAATTGGACATGCTGCTGTTGCCGCGTGAATTTGCTAGTATACGTACATACACATGACGGATTGGTAATCGGCTGATTGGTGTAGCAGTAACGACATTGCTTTCAAAGTCAGAGATCTGGGGTTCGATATCCGACCTGTCAAATCGAATACAGTGCCGTTCACGGCCACCGCCAATGGCTCGCCACGTTTCTTTGGAGTTCGAAGCTAAGTTGCTCACGCGCCAAGTAACGGAGATGGTCTTCGCCACTCGTTGCACGCAGCTTCTGGGTAATACCACGAGTATAACCAAGATTTGAGATTGAAGATCAATAAAAAAGACGCACAAAAATTTCTAACCGAATTTTTCATCTTATGCGAAGTGTGCGCCTGCTTATCTTCCACCAGTCTATCCGATTGTGGATTGACTGAAGAGTAGCATTTGACACAAAGACACTTTTCTAGTCTTTGCGTCTTGACAAAAGATAAATCGCCATGTCTGGTGACCTGAATAGAATGCGATAATATGTACTATTGCATACGGCCTTGAAAGACAAGAAAGTAACCTAAACAAATGGAATCATGCAGAGAACAAAAAATGAATTAAGTATCAAGCAATAACTCGTACTGGTCAACGTAAAATGATGCTCCGGACCTGTACCAATATTTTCTAACGTGCTTAGCACTGGCCTTCGTAACAGCATGCCTAAACGTAAAACCAGTTTCAATGATGTGTGAAGGGTGGAGTTTCCACTCATTGAACGGCCGGACTAATTTAGACAGCAGCATTTAGACAACTAGACAAACTCTTTTATGCTTTAATTCAGAGGTGGGCAACCTGCGGCCCGCCAAAGCACGTGCTAATAGCCAATCGGTTCCGAAACCTGTTTTTTTGCGATCAAGTTCAAACCCAATCAACACACGAACTGCTTTGAATGCTATTTTCCAGGCTGAAGATTTTGTTTTTCTAGTCATCTTTAATTTCAGAGACCTCTTTTTCACGCGACAGACCCTTTTTTAGTATTACTCCTGCCAAGAAGTGTTTTTTTTTTAAAAACTGCGGCCCGCTGGAAGCCTATATTTATAATTTGTGGCCCAGTATCACCAGAAAGTTGCCCACCCCTGCTTTAATTAAACAGATTATTGCGAAATGTTTTGATATTTTATTCGTTTTGTAGTAAACTCATCTGTATTTTTCAACTTTTTGTGTAGTTTCTTAACTTGCATTTTTTCATGCGTATTTTTTCAACTTTTTTGGTTTTTCAGGGGGGCGAGTGCCCCCTCTTGCCCCCCCTGCGGACGCCCATGCTTGTATCCCGTTCTGTCTACAGGGCAGACGTGAATTGGGGGCCGCGGTCCGAAGTAATGTTGATAGGAACTTCAAAGCGAGTTATCCAGTGCCTAATCAAAGCTTTGACACAAATGGAAGTTTTAGCGTCAGAAAGGGGAACAGCTTCAGGCCAACGAGTATAGCGGTCAATAATAGTCAGCAGATAGGTGATGTCTTGACTCGTGGGTGAGGGCCCAACCAGGTCGAGGTGAAGGCTGCAGCATTCCGAGGAACCGTTAACCAAAAAAAAGGGTGGAAGGAGTTCTGGTAACCAAGGAAACCCTAACGTGCCGGTGAATTTTCAAAGCTTCACACTAGCGGCATTGTTTGAACCATTTACGAACGTCCCTTTTTAGTCCATGCCAAACAAACCATTTGCTATTGCTCGTTTGGTAGGTCTTGGTCCAGTATGAGCCAATGAATGAACGAGTTAAACGCACGATAAGTCCATTCACGAGGCAGAATTGGCCTGAGATGGCTTTGCGAAATATCACATAAGAGGGAAGTATTTTCAAAAGTTATATCTTGCAGAGAAACATTGGATACCGCGGTGCGATATGGCTTGATTTCGACTAAAGCCTTGGATCAGCCGCTAGTGCTTTAAAATCAAGATCCGGAAGCAGTGTAACATTGATTCAGGAAAGGGTGCCCGCCACGACATTGTGCTTGCCTTTAATGTACTGAATAGAGGCTGCAGACTCGGCGACCGCGCTAGTTCCTCGGAACAGCACACATGGTCTTTTCGCAGCCTCTCAACTGGAAGACATTGCGTAATTTTCTTTTATACATTTAGGGCCTTTTCACACGGGGCGACCACTGTCGCGCGTCTTCACTTTTTTGAAGACGCGCGTCTTTATTAGTTGAGCGACTGTAGTCGCGCGACCTAAACTTTTCCAGTTAGATAAAATCTTGATTGTACAAATAAGTCACGATGGAGGCTGACGATGCAACTGCTATTGTATTCTTACTTGCAAAATTACGGAAAGCTAAGGAAAAAAAAAAGGAAAAGGCGAAGGAAGCACTGGGTTCATCCGCTGCTTCAAGACCGATCTGAAAAAGGATTGTTCATCACTCTCTACGCAGGCCTTATATCGAACCCAGATAAGTTTTTAGCGTTTGCACGCATGAGTTTGGGTTCACTTGATGAGCTTATTGAGAGCTTGAAATCCCATTTGATGAGAAACGATACAACTATGCGCATGAGCATATCACCCGCGGAAAAAGTTCTGGTCACTCTAAGGTAAGTAAGCCTGTGAGATTTATGGCAAACATCAACACTAAAAAGTAAAAACACAAGTTTTATTTGAAATTAACGAAATTAAATTGCAACAGTCTTAGTCAACACAGAGCCCAAACAAGCAAGGATCAAGCTGTACTACGGTAACAATTGTATAGAAGTGTAAACAGCCACACAAGCCATGGTAATTGCTTGGGGTTTGAATTAAATTTTCTGGATCGTGGCCAGACTGGCCAAGTATAAAATTAAATGTTAAAACAACTAATATCAGGTGAACCGCGTTTTGATGCATTTTCATAGATATTCTTATTATGGCCAGAATGTACTGGCCTCAATAAGTACATGTTTCCACATAGACCCATTATAGATGTTTCATGCTGTTGGTTGAAAGAATTCGCTCCGAATGCATGATTGTACGATGAAATATCAGGGTTGTTAGACGTTGGATAACTGGCATTGGCAATTATCTGGATAATTTGTGAACGAACTTCAAGCTTCATATTTTCTAGAACCTTTTTCTTTGAACAAGACCATTCTGTCATCATCGTTTTCTTAGTTCTTTTCTCTCTCTTCCCTTGCTTGGACGCTGGATTTTAGCACCCGAAAAATGTCCTCTAAGCTATCATCATCATCATGCTTTTTCACTATCTTTTTTTTTAGCTTTTATGACTTGATTATCGCAGCTTTGCTGCGCACTGCTTGAATCATGTCCTTGCTCGAACTCTAGTGGGGTATCTAACTCAATGGTACTTTCCACATGATCCATGCTGCTTGCAGTATTTTTGCTAGTTGTGACTCTTTGCAGGAAAAGCAATTGTTCATAATAAACATTCGTAGATTTTCTTCTAGCTGCTGCTGATGATCCACTCCTAGTATTGCTCAGTCTGCGACGTTCTCTCGTGAAACAATCTCTTAAGCTTTTCCACTTTCGCTGCAGTATCTTTCCTGAAATATTTCATGTATTTAATATTTTATGTGATACTTGTATTGGCGCGAACATTTTTGAAAATTTTAACTTAATGCGTGTGAGGTGAGAAACGAAAACACCCTAGAGCAACAAGCGTGTTTTTTTTAGAAAATTTGGATAGCACTTGGGCAGATAGCCGTTAAGCCCTAACTCCGAAATTTGATGTATAGAGAAAATCGTATTTGTTTACCAGTTGGTTACTGGCTTTATGGTTAGAACACTTGCATTTGTAACTGCGAGACTCGAGTACGATACTCCGTCAAGTCAAAAACCTTAAAAAATAGTATTTGTAGCTGCAGCTTTTCAAACTTTAACAATTATACAGTATAACCTGATCATTCGTGCCATTTCCTGTTGTACATGAACAGTTTTCATTCCATAATTGTTAGATATCTGGGGACGGGCTGCACCATGTCTGATCTGCATTTACAATTTCGACTTGGAATATCAACAATTGATTGCATGATACGAGAGGTTTGCAAACTAATATGGGATATTTTGCGTAGAGAATACATGCCAACACCAAGCACCGAAAAGTGGTTAGCCATTGCTGAAGGATTCCAAAGGAAAGCCAATTTTCCTAATTGCATTGGTGCGCTGGATGGTAAGCACATACGAATTATCAAGCCGAATCACAGTGGTTCCATGTTTTACAACTATAAACATTTTTTTTCGCTGGTTTTGATGGCTGTTTGTGATTCCAATTTCAACTTTACTTTTGTTTACATTGAGGTATATGGGAAAGAGGCAGATTGTACTGTGTGTAGAAATAGCAAATTTTACTCAGCAATGACAAACTCCCGCCTAGGGCTGCCTGGGCCAAGGTCGATAGAAGGTTTTGAAAGCGAGAGGTTGCCTTATGTTATAGTGGCGGACGAAGCCTTTGGACTATCCAACCACATAATGAGACCTTATGGAAGAAATGCATTAACTACAAAAAAGAAGATCTTCAATTATAGGCTGTCACGAGCGAGAAGATATGTTGAATGTAATTTTGGGATCTTGAGTAACAAGTGGCGAATATTCCATCGTCCTTTGAATGTCGACATATCTCTAGCAGAAGATATCGTAAAAGCAGCTTGCGTTCTGCATAATTATGTCAGAAGCAAGGATGGCTACGAATTTGATGATACCCTCACAATAGAAGGAGTTACACCGCTTAGGCATAGCCACGCTATGTCTAGTCGAGGCTCAAGAGATGCTTCAAGTATTCGTGAGAAATTCGCCGACTACTTTATGACCCCAGAAGGAAGTTTGCCTTGGCAGCACAGTAAAGTATAGATTGATGAGTATGCACTATTGAGTGATTTTGTTCTTGGTTAAACGTTCCTCTTTTTTTGATACTGTTGGTGTTTTAAATAAATAACAAGTGTGGTTGAGAAAAAACTAGGCCCTAATCAAAGTTACGACAAAGAGGCATGTATGATACTCTTTTTATACCATATTGTTGCAAGGTCTATAGCAACCAAACAGCTTAGGCTACAGGTTACAATAGGCAAATTGATTACGCATACGATTTTCCATTAATTTGGCCTAAATACTCGTATATCACAATATTTACCTGAAGATGGTCAATGTACTGCCGAAAACGTTTAATTTGTACAAAAATTAGTCTAACGTGAACAATTTTGTAACGTTGCTAAAAATGCACGAAGCTGTTTGGTTGCTATGCTATTTCTTGCAACAACTGTAATTCTAGCGAAGTCCATCAGTCTAGCGGCGAACCACTGCAACTACCTGAAACTGTCCCAATAAAACTGACATAGTTTTTTACTGAAGCTACAACTTACCTATTTCGTTTTTATCCTGCAGAGAATTGCCATCATCGGATGCAAAAACATTGCATACCTCATCCCATAAAGCTTTTCGCTGGTCTCTATTGGCATAAGCAGGATCAGACAAATCCCACAAACCGGGCCTTTGCTCCACCGCATGAATTAGCTGCTCAACATCAATTTCTATGTCCATTATAGTGTTTATATAGCCGATGATACGACTCGTCTAATCTATGAAACAACCGGTATTTAAACCTGCATGAATTAGCAGCTCAACGTCAATTTCTAAGTCCATAGTCTGTATGACGTATGGTACGATGTATCTACGGTCTATAAACAACCGGTAGTTTAAACTGCAATCGCTTTAAAACCCGCGTCTCGTGTGAAACCTTCCATTCATTCACATTCAATCTCATGGTCGCGCGTCCTAACTAGTCGCCCACAAGTCGCGGGATCACGCGACCAAGATTTCTGTCGCGCGACCAAATGCGCGACCGCGACCACGTGTGAAAGCCTCCATTTAAACCAATGCAATGTTCTGGTCGCGCGTCTTCACTTTTTGCAGTCGCGCGACAGTGGTCGCCCCGTGTGAAAGAGCCCTTATCGTTTTCTTTCATTTTGCATCACGCGTTATGTCTGTCTATACAAAAATAAACTCTCTCTCTCACAGATGTAAATTCAGCGATGAAGGACAAGTGGCGTGTGTATGGCGAGGAGAGCGTTCAGTAGTAGGCTACTTGACAATGCAAAGATGAGGGGTTTGTGGTCTGTATAAGTTGGAGCAGGGTTTCCCAAACTTTCTGTTCATCGATACCCTCGGCCGATTATATGGATTCACTTGTGTATCCCCAAAATCGGTGAAGAACAAGAAGAAAAGGTCTTCACGTCTACAAAATCCTGTTTTCCCGCCAAAAATCGGTGAAAACCAAAAAAAAGGTCTTTACCGTCCAAACAGTTTTGTTTTTCCGCTACAAATATAACCTAATGTACCCCTTGAATAGTCGAAATGTACCCCCTGGAGGTACATGTACCCAAGTTTGGGAACCCCTGGTATAGAGCGTGAAATGTTTCGCTTCTACAAAATGCCAAAAATGTCGAATAGCACCATATACGCTGCCAACAGCTCGCGGTCAAAAGCACTGTATTTTCGTTCCACTGTGGTAAGTATTTGTGAAAAAAATGCAATAGGTACCCAGATCCCCTGGTGCAATTGCTCCAGTTGAGCACCGATGGCTACTTCTGAAGCATCCACTGTTACGCTAGTTGCTGCGTTCGATCTAGGATGGTAAGTAACGTGGCCTGTGCTACTGCTGTCTTAGCTGTGTCAAATGCAATTTGACACTGTGATGTCCACATGATATCTTTGCCGCGACCAGCCGAGACCGTGTGCAGTGGCGCCAGCTTCGGGGTGATACAGGGGAGGAACCGATGGTAGTAGTTCAGCATTCCGAGGAACCGTTGGAAAGCTGACTTCGTGTCGGGTACCGGAAAATCTTGTACAGACTGCACACGGCTGTGCAAAGAAAGTATCCCGCGAGCAGTTACAGTAGAACTCGTCTATGACGGCACCTCTACAAAATTTAAAAACAGGGCGTTGAACCGAACCGGAACGTAAACCGAAAATCCGTATTAACCGCTTCCTTTCATTGAACCCGAACCGAACCGTAGCCTTTATAATTTAATAGACGTTAACTGAACCTGAACCCAAAATCATCAAAACTCTTGCACCTTGACCGGATTTGAACCGTGAAAAGGATTTTTGTCTAACCTAAAGCCAGACCGGAGTGCCTTTTTGGGACTGCGTTATCAGTGCAATGAGAAATATTTCTGATGGTTTCGTTTCATTTATCTCGATGCGTTTGTTTTGCAATCCGACCTCATAATGCTGAAAGCTCTTGTTGGAGGGCGAGAGCAGCATTGCAGCTTGCAACGTGATGCATGCAATTGGTGCTTCAATACTATGTAAAATCGATTGATCTAAGAATAAATTCGCACATGGAAAATTCGCAGATAGTTATACAGTGTAGGCTATAGCGTGATTTAGACCAGCATCAGATTTTACAGTATATACTATAGGCTACGGTGGAAAAAAGTCGAATATTTCCGAAGTTATTTCTGCCGCTGAGGACATCCTTTATGAGCTACAGCAGCATCTTAAAAAGTACAATCAGCCTAAATACAATAAGTAGTTTTTTTAAAAAAGCGCCTGTAGCTGTGTTCCAGGGCATTAGTCGAATTTGCGGTGCAGATTCTTGAACCTAAATCGAAAATGAACCTTTAAATTTTTGCTTCCGCGAACCAGTGCTTCCGTGAATTATTGGGTTCAGGTACGCCTCTGGTGCGAACCTGAACCCAATAATTCTAAGTATTTTTAATTTTAACCGGAACTGAACCTTCAAAATCAATCGACGAAAAACCAGAACCGGATGTAAACCGCTAAAAATAAATTTTCCGTAACCTAAACCTGAGCGATATTTTGAGCGGTTCGATGCCCTGTTTAAAAATACTGCGGTTATAGGCGAATTAAGGTTATAGCCGAACTGCCCTAAAACTACCTTTTTTAGTTTAATTACCTTGTAATCCTGTGAGGTGACCTGCCGGTTGGCGTAGTGGTAACGACATCGCCATCGGTTCGGGAAGCCTAGGGTTCGATTCCCTGGCTGGTCAAATTGGACACAGTGTTGCCAGCGGCTCGCCACCGCTGCGACGTTTCTTCCGTGTTGCCCAGGCGCAAAGCCGCGGAGATAGGCCCCGAAAGCTCATTATATGCATCGGCGTAGGCTATTACGGTGAATATAATGAAGATTTTATTTTTTTTAATCCTGTGAGGTTTATCGTTTTATGAAAACAAGAAAGTTGTTTTATGATTGTCTCTTAAGTACCGGAAAGCCGTTTTGTCAACAAAAGACTAACTGTTTGTCTCAGCGCGATACGCTTTATCTGACAACTTTGTTGTAGCGAAATTAGGTCGCAAGATAGAAGAAAAAGTGTGAAATTAAAAGTTGCCAATGCAGCAACGCCAATAGGGGTCTTACGCACTGAAAGCGCTTGATCATTTACGCGAGATAGGGGTCGAATGCCGTTAAAAGCGAGCAAAAAAGTCTGGGGGATATAAAGAGTGTCGTTATATTCAAACTGACGCTATAAGCGATGCCGTTATAGGCGAACTGAAATGCACACAAAAAAGAGGTATTTTGCCGGGACCAAGCGAAATGTGATTCCCTGGCGGTTATAGACGAGTTGTGTTGTAGTAAGCGAATTGACGTTATAGCCGAAGCCGTTATAGACGAGTTCTACTGTACCATAATTATGGTCTAAAAACTCTAATTGAGATACACCCAGGTGACCCAGCACAAATTTTAATTTGTTAACTACTAAACTATTGTCAGAAAGTAATTGAAATACCTTGCGTGAATGCTCAAAACGTTGCTCGTGGGGCTGGCTAGTCATAAGAGCAAGGACGTTGGAAGGTGGGGGCTAAAGCCCCCCTATGTTTTTTCAGCCCCTCCCCATAGAAATTTTAAGCCCCCCTTTTCAAAAATTTATAACTATAGTACACCCATTGCATTTCAACGATGGCTTATGCCGTCCTTTGTTATTCTTTTGTTTTCATCATCGATGCCATTAAATCAACGTACTAACTTTTGTAACTTTGGGGTCCCACTAAACACCGCAAAGGACGACAAAGGACCTTAAATTAATGTACTAAACACCACAAAGTACGACAAAGGACTAAAACCCTAACCTAACCCTAACTCTAAAGCCTGGTCTACACTGAGGCCGTGCCAGGCTGAGAAAAGTCAAGTCAAGCCAAGCGACGTGTCTACACTGGAACTGTAAAATCTCCCTGGTAAAATGGTCAGACGCGGCGTGCTTTTTAAGTTGATACAATCAAACGTCATCATAACGGTATGGAGTTGGCAGAGTGGTTGGTGCATTGGGCTGCGTTAAAGAGCAAACACAAACTGATACAGTTGTCTGCTTGTTTGCTAACTAGTGGGGCCAGTACCCTACGACTGTATTCATTGGAACCCAAGATCCTAACCAAACAAGTCACGTCAATTTCATTTGTTTGCATTGAAATAGTCATCAAATAGTCAATTACACAACAACTTTTAACATAAAAATGATAAAACGGTAAAAAAGTTAGTTTGATTGGTAATCAAACAGTGGCAAACTGGACAGCGCAAGACCATTTCCTGATCATCTGAGTCAAGTTGCCCATATCCAACAGGCGTAGAATTCGCAAATTTCTACACCTGAAATTCTGGGAGCTGGAGAAGGTTGTTGTTGAGCAGGGGTAGGAGATCCTGAAGTTGTTGGGTCTGTTGCAGGCATGTACACTAGCCCTCCTGTGAGTTCCATCAGGGAATTCCACCAACAGAATGAGTCTACCAAAGGAAGCAGTCCCCTTCAATGTGGTATCATGATCTACTATACACAAATGTATCTGAAATCTTATTTAAATAGAACTGATTAGTACACAACAATGGCGCAGCAGATTACACATGAGTACACACATAATGTAATACACTTAATAATACTAGTAATCATAATGTTATCATGACATAACGCCAAGACATAATTTTTATTCATACAGGTAATGTAGAGTTTCTTGTCACATCTACCATTCTACATCAGCAGTGCCTCTCAATCACTTCCCATGATTACTCATGACTAATGTTATTACACTTGGACAATTGCAGCACTATGGTCCAGATGCAGCGCATATATAAAGACAACTAACAGGTGTGCACAAATAAGATGTACAAGTCATTTTTCATGAGGCTTAGGACCTCATTAAGGAGAAACTAAGGGGGTGTGTACTTTAACTATGCACAAGCACTATGGCGCGGTAGGAGCCAAGCATTATTATGTGCCAAGTTGTGCAATCATAATTGCTATCATGTCTCAACAAGGTCGGTTGTCCAACTACTTTGGGTTCAGTATTAATAACACAAGGTAAACAAAGCAAACAATTCACAAATAGTCATAAATATATTTCCTAAAGAATAAGGCTCACTCTTAAATAATACATGTTAAGTAATAGGGTCTCTCTATCACAAGTTACATCACGCATCCCTTTCCCAGACCTTAGTCCTATTCCTTTGCATTCCCTTTCATCATCTAACATTCGCCAAACACGGGCACTTGCTCATAAACCAAAGTTACAAAAAGTCACAATCCAAGTTACACATTTACGCTGCCTTCAGCAACAACTTCCTAATAGTTCAATAGCAAGTCCAACTTAATGGCTTAAGGTCACATCATTAGAGGTTACATGTGTTTGAGAATGCTTATTGACACATTAAAGATGAAATCATGGAAACAGTGTAAAACAACTTCCACCTTCATTCACACTTCGTGAAAAGTTTGATATTGTTAGAGGATCTCCTGAGCATTTTACAGTTTGCTTCTTTCTACAACGCAATATTTCTAATAATACTGAATAGTTTTTTAACGAAGCCACGGCCAACAGTTTTTTTTTCATAGTACTAATAGTTGGTAGTCCATTATCAATTACCATTATAACACCTGCACTGTACAATGTCTATAGCCTAGTTGTAATACCAAATTTAACAATTTAACTAACTGTGATTGGTCCAACCCAGGTAGCTTTTGCATATGGTACCAAAATCATTCTTTCAGCAGCTATAAATACAGAAAAGTTTTCTGTAGGCTACTCATTATTAATAAACCTAGGGCCAGTGGGCGAATGGGGTAGGTTGCCAACTTGTCATTCTGGCGTTATTGTTACTACAGTGAGGTACCAACAACCTAGCCTACTGACATTTCAAAAATCAATACTTTCTAATCACTACTTTACAGAAAAAAACTCTCCACAAGCTTCAGTTCCATCCTTCACTACAAACCAACCTGCCAACTGTCAACACTGCTGAATAGGCTTAGTCCAACAGCTGGTATCAATCTTTTTGGCTGCTGAAGACTTGGAATGTAATTCATTTTAGCCAAACAAATCGGAATTGAATAATCCTTTGGTCCCTGCAAAACTTGTTTTCAAAAAAAAAAAAAAAAACTAGATGTAGGCTACACTAGTCAAGTAGTCTGATACCGGTAGGTTGCCATTCTGGCCTACGTACAGCGTGGATTCTTATACAGCCAACTGAAATTTCAAAATACAATCCTTTGCTGTTTTCTTGTGTCTGTTTTCCTAAAAAAAATATGCAAAGACAAAATGTTTCACGACCCAGTAGCCTAAGACTATCAGCCTAAACCTGTATCAGGAAAATGGAAAACTCCCGGTCGCAGCAAGTCGCAGTCGCAGCAGGCTGCGAAGAATTAAACAAAGCGTAATCTTTTTTTCGGCTGACTTTTGCGCCTCGCTCAGCCACAGTGTAGATTGGGCTTTACCCTGCTTTACCCTAACCCAAACCTAAACCAAACCCTAATTTAAAGTTCTTTGTCGTTCTTTGTTATGGTATCATTCCAAGTCCTTTGTTGTTCTTTGCGGTGTTTAGTAGATCAATTTAAGGTCCTTTGTCGTTCTTTGCGGTGTTTAGTACATCAATTTGAGGTCCTTTGTCATCCTTCGCGGTGTTTCAGTCCTTTGCGGTGTTTAGTAAGACCATAACTTTGTGACAAAGGAGAACAAAATGGCAAAAACTGTCGGATTTCCTGGTAACTTCGTGTACAAAGCTCTTAGAGCGATATTATGATATCATAGTTAAATTATCTCCAATTTTAGAAGAAACTTATGGGCAAATAACAGTGAAACAATAAAATATCAAATCAGAAGTAGCTAAGTTATCCTAAGAGCAGTGGCGTAGCAAGAAATTTTACAAGAGGGGAGGGCAGGGGGGCATTATTTTCTCATTTTTTCAAGCGCACGTTTTTTTGGCAGAACAAATTTAAAGCTGATTGAGAAACACGAAAAGCTTTAAGGAGGAAAGGAGGAGGGTATTTAGTTTACAATACTTGATTTACAATATATACCCTCCTGCCTAGGAGCTTGTAAACGGATAATAAGTTCATTTAAAGGAGGTTAACATGTTTACAAACTTCGATCTGAGTACTGTATTTATGCTAGCTTGAGGCGAAAGTGGCGTAACTAGGCCTTTTTCTTGGGGCAAATGCCTATAGGGTCTTTTTCCAGGTGTTCGTAATGCCTTTAAGCCAAGGCATACTTAAAGCTATTTTGCGGTAATTTTCACACAATTTCTTTGTTTTGATGAACTTCAATGTAAGCTTACTTAAATAATTTTGCCATTAAATATATAAAAATGCGAAATGTTTGTGAAGTTTCAGTGTTTTCTTTACTTTTCAGTTTCTTTGGAACTCACTTTAGAAGATATTTTTGGACCAAGCGCATAGTTCTAGTCTAAATGATGGTTTTTGGGAAGATCTTGGGGTCTGCGAAGCAGTTTTAGGGGGACCGCAAAGTGGTCGCGGATTTCTAATAAATCACCCCATTGAATTGTGCTCGTAAATTTAGTGAATGTTGCTAGCTTCATTTTCTCACTCCAAATACAAATTTTGGGAAGTTTTAGCTCTAACTACGGCCTGCAGACATGCTGATGACCTTTTTTTTGCTCCCCACTTGATTTTGCATGGAAAATTGGACATCTGCAGACGTAATGACCTTCAAAGAACCTGTTCTCCTTTTGCGTAGTGAAAATATGATAATCCAAAGCTACACTACTACTTCTTTTTATTGCTGAACCAGAATTTATGCTTAAAAATAAAGGACCTCAAGCGATAGATCAAAAATCTTTGGGTACCAAAAACCTTTGGGGACCGTAAAATCGAAGTTTTAAAAGAGTTTGAGAACCACACTGTTTTACATCATAACTCATGCATTAATAGCAATTCGTTTCTTGAGTTTTGACATTTTTGTTCGTTTTGTTAGTAACTATAGAGCATAGTGCTTAGAGCAGAGAATGGGAGTTCATTTGCAGGTGAAAAAAATTTTTAGGCTTTCAGTTTTGAGTCCAAGCATGTGTGGTAGGTTGTAGCCAGGGTTGACGAGTCGTAGTAAAATCGATACAGACTTTGACTCTCAGGTATTTTTTTAGTTCGACTCCGATTCTCGACTCCAACAAAATGTGAAATTTCGACTCTGACTCCGACTACTTCTATTTTTTATTTAAATTTAGTTCACATTTTTGTGATTAAATTTTGACTTTTTAAATTATGCAAACAAGAAAAAGTTTAGTTTGAGACATTACGGCTCAATCAAACGAAAAAACAAGATTGTTAAACGAAAGCAGTAGCTTTAGGTATGCTATGTTGACGATTGTTTAGGCTACTACATTTACTGGTTAGAAAAGCTAGCCTCAACTGATTTGTAAAACGCTATAGCGGGCCTACTTTTACTTAAGCCAACTGTATACTTTGGAAATTTGTTCATGGCATAAAAAGCTTTCCATTCCTGCGAAAGATTGGGAGTCAGAGTTGAGCATATTTTTTCGACTCCAACTCTTGACTCTGGCAAGCACAATTTTTTGACTCCAACTCCCAAGAAAAACCTCGACTCCCACGACTCTGACTCGCCAACCCTGGTTACGCACTAATAATATTGTCATATAGCCCTAGGCTGGTGATACTAGTGCTCGATGGAATATTGTTTATACTTGATCGAGTCCAAGTAACGAAAATATGGTAAGTGTAGGCTTAATACTAGAACTCCATTCGGCATATATAGGCCTACTTACATGTAGTTCTTGGACAGCTTTAGAAATTTGTTCAATCGTTGTATCACTTGTTTCGAAACTATAGGCTATGTTATTAGTGTGTTGCAGAATAATTATGGACATACGCAATTATTTTTATTTGCAATAGATCTAGCGATAGTAGTGGTAACAACAACAGGGCAGATGTAGAAAAACAAGATACCGAAGATGTAGCCTAACGCAACCTCTCTTGAAATTGAGCCACCACAGACGCGTTTGTCAGATGGATATCTTCCTGGCCTTAATTTTTGCTGCATCTGGAAGCGAACGCTTCGGGTCATCAATCCTTTTTATTAGGCCTACATAAATGAAGTTGCACTCAGCCACTCAATGTGGTCAGTATAGTTAGGTTTGCAGAGCTTTTTTGCTTCACTTTTTTACGAAACTCGGAGGTTAAAAGGTGTCAATCGACGCAATTGAATTGATCACATCATTTTGTTGCTGACTACCAAAAACGCATGTAATCTCCCGGCAATATTTCATATTTTACCATTGCTCATTGCTGGTACTTCGCCATTGGGCATTGCCCATGGTCTCAGCGTACTGATATCCTCTGAGAGGAAAGCATGAGTTCATCGAGCAGTCTCCAAGTGACTTCCATTGAAATAAAGTGCATGATACGCATGGTGTATATTGCGACAACAAGGAGAGCAAAGCACCCCAGACGTTGGTTTGGTAGCACAAATTTCACCCTCTTCTACTTAAAAGTACTTCAAACGCCACTGAATGAGAATATCGTCCAGGTACACAAAACAAAAGGAAGTTTTTGGAATATACCATCCATGAATCTCTGAAACGTTTGCCCGGCACTTTTTAAGCCAAATATGCCTAACATGCGCAAAAATTCCCATAGTCCAAACGGCGTAGCAATAACCGTTATGGAGACGGATTGATCTGACGTGGAAATTTGATGGTATCCACGGACTAAGTCAACTTTGGAAAATACTTTTGCCCCGAACAATTGTGAAAACGAACAATTGCCTCGAACAATTGCCCCGAACAATTGCCCCGAACAATTGCTTTTGCCCCAAACAATTTGTCGAAAACAAAAACTCTATATAACGCATTATTTTAATGGTTCGCTCTCCGAAAAATTATATTATAAAAGACATGCTAATAAACTTACTAAGCTCAAGAGCCTTTCTAAAAAAAATTCACCTACAAAAAAAAAGTCATCGACACTAAACATGATATGAAGAAATTCTGGTCTATAATAAAAACGCTGACTCCTAGCAAGCATGCATCCTCGGCTCCTGGGTTCTTGAAGATGAAAAAACTGGCGATAAAATTAATCGATTAGATTTAATTGCCGAAAAATTTAATCATTACTTCAACAGTGATGGGAAAAAATTAGGTGCTAAATTTGACTAGGCCTCTTCAAATGATTACCAAATTTGTTTAACCAAAAGGATTTTATCTTCTATGTATTTTAACCCAACCACAGAATGCGAAGTATTTGATGCAATTAAGCAACTAAATCCCAGTAAAAGTAGTGGATTTGATGGAATTTCTCCGAAATTTATTAGGATAACGGCCGATATTTTAGCTCCTGTCTTGGAAAAATTATTTAACGCTTGTTTTGAATGCGGATTCTTTCCCAACACTCTAAAAATTGCTAAAGTTATCCCGGTGTATAAAACAGGTAACAAAAATAACAAATTATAGACCAATATCATTACTATCATGTTTTTCGAAGATCTTGGAAAAAATTGTTTACCACAGGATGATCAAATGTTTAAATAAAAACTCAATATTCTCCCCTTTTCAATTTGATGCTCCAGGATGCTCCACAGTTCATGCAATCATTGACATCATAGCCAATTGTAATGACAACATAAACCAGCAATTATTTTCAGGTATTTTATTTCTTGACTTAAGTAAAGCCTTCGACTCTGTGGATCATGAAATATTACTCTCGAAACTTGAACACTATGGCATGAAAGGAGTTGTCAAGAATTTTTTCACTTCCTCTCTTTCTCATAGGAAACAATATGTCCACATTGATAATCATAACTCACAACTTAAACACATTAATATAGGGATGCCACAAGGGTCAACACTTGGGCCACTTCTATTTTTGATTTATATAAATGACCTGCTTATTAGTATTGATTGCGCTCCTAGATTATTTGCTGATGATACTTGCTTGATAGTTAAAGCGCCAATCATTAATGAAACAGAGGCTAAATTAAATTCTGAACTGAATAAAGTGAGTGCCTGGATGTTAGCTAATAAACTGACATTAAATTCTGCCAAATCCAATGTATTGATTATTTGCCATCCAAAACTTACATCAACAGCACCTAAACTGGAAATTACTTGTCCAAATGGCTCAATTCTAAGTAGCCTACAGCAAAAGCTAAATACTTGGGAGTGATAACTGACGACAAATTGAATTTTCCAGAACGTGTCAAACCAATGGTCAAACTAATTGAGACCAAGATAGCGCGATCAGTGGGTATCAGGTAAGCTTAACTATTACTTACCACAAACAGCACTACTTACTCTATACTATTCATTTATTCACCCTTACGGGTAATACTTTTCTACATATCTTGATAGATTAAGTAAACTACATAATAAGGCCTTTAGAATTATACACGGTAGTAATTGTGATCTCTCGACGTCTTTGCTTCACTGTAAATTTGATGCTTTGCCTTTTAATAAATTGATTAAATTTGAAATAGTTAAATTTGTCGACGAGCAGATCGATAACAAACTACCTTTCGTATTTATTAACTACTTTGTGAAAACCAACTGTTTACATGATCGTGTGACGAGATTTGCTATTGATGAGCAGTTACATATCCCGTTGCATAAAACTAAAAGGACTCAATTCTCGATAAAATTTATAGGTGCTAAGGCTTGGAACTCGATCCCTATAAGGTTAGAAACCTTTTAATAAGCAAATTAAAAAAACAGTATAAAAACTTTCTACCAAATGAAGTCACCTAAGTAGGAATCAGTTGATAATGCTTGCTTCTGTGGGCTGGGTAAACCCTTAGACCAGGGCCGGATTAAGGCGGGGGCTGATGGGGCTGCAGGCCCACCAAAAATAGGCCCTTCGATTACAACGTACTTTGAACCACTAAGTGTTTTTTTCATCAATCAACTATTTTATTTTAAAGTTGAATACGGATTACCAACCTTCATTAAGTAGGCCTACTCTATCCAATTTAGGTTAGGGTTAAGAGAGTTGTGATTCAAGATTGCATCAATGCCAAAAATTTCAACGAATTTAATTTTGAATTTAAATCACAAGATTTGCGGCAAATAAACGAAATCAAAAAAGACTAATTACGAGATTGTAACATTTGGACCTTCTTCGAATTGCGAGTTTCGGGCCAGTACAGCGTCATCAGCCCAATGGCTGAGGCATTCATTGGAGCAGGAAACAGGGTCCAGAAGTTAGCTTTGAAATCATTCCAGCCCCTCCTAACCAATCAAATCTCCCTATGATTTGAGTCAAAATTACAGAAAGCGAAAAATGCCAAAAAATATACATGAAAACATTCTGACGCAATATGATTGTTCTACAGCATATCGTACAACGATTTTGACGGTTTTCGAAACAGAATTCACACTGGATAAATAAAATGATTATAGATATAAATGTTCATTGCTGTGTAAATTTTGCAACAAATCGCAATCAAGTACTATCAATAGCCTAGCAGCGGTTGCAGAGCGTTATGTAACGTTCTATCCGGTAACTAAAAGAAAATCGATCCAAATCTTCAATAACTCAAGATTACGCTGAAGCGTGATACATGTGGCGGGAGGTCCATCTCCGTGGCATAGCGCCTGCTGAACAACACAGCCCCGAATAAATGTCGCGGTGTTAGCCAGTCATTGAAATTTATTATCATTTGTAATAATTCATTGAGAGCAACGTAAGTTAAAGATAGTTTCACACAAAATGCTGTAAGATTTTTTGTGCAGGTACGCAAAAGGACGTTAAGATACGAAATAGAGGCTGTAAAGGAGGTTAACGTGAACTTTGCTTGGCTTGGGGGGAACTAATCGTAGAATCATTCACAAAACAACAAACAGAAAGCATAGTTGCATGAATTAGGGATCTGTGGTATGACATCTTCAAAAACTTTGTACGTGCAAAGTAGGGCGTTCTGCTTAAATTCAGAAAATATGTTTTTGAGTGTGTTTAATACTGGTATGTAGGCTACATATTTCAGCAGGTCTTCGACTGATGGTAACAAAATAGGCCCCTGACCACCAGATAGCCCCAGGCCTCAGAAAATCTTAATACGACCCTGCCTTAGACAATCTTCGATCATTGTGTTTGTTTTTTTTCTTTTTTTAAACAAGAATAAAAAGGGAAAAAAGAAGGAATAACGCTATATCTTGCTAAAAAATAATTTTATGTTTTCGTATGCAGTATGCCTGACTTAGCAAGCGGTTGGCATATGTCGCATGCTCTTATATGACACCGCAAGGTGGCTGCTTGATTCGAAGACCTCACGGTCACTTCGCAGCAAGTTCGCAGTCACCTTGTTGCTATGTCGTTGGTTGCTACTATTTCACTCTGTATATTGTATGTTATTTAATTGCTGTATAATGTGTTATAAGTAGCGACGAATAAACAAAATGAAACTGAGTTAAAATCTTGAATGTGAGGCAGTGGATACCGATCGTCAATTGTCATTGCGTTTAGCAAACAATAGTCCCCACAAGGGCGCCAACCTCCAGAAGATTTTGACACAAGATGTAAAGGTGAGGCCCATGGAAAATTTGAAGGTCGAATTATGTCGGCGTGCATCATTCGGCTGAACTCTTCTTTTGCCACGGAGTTTTTCAGCAGTCAAGCGGCACGGACGCCAATGTGTGGGGGGCCCGCGAGTAGCGATATAGTCCTCTTCACCGAGCTTGTTAATGCGCGACTGAAACTGAGGACACAGAATGTCTGAAAATTCGAGCAGTAAAGGCTCGAAACAATTAGATGAGCTAATGCTTAAGCTTGACAAAGTGCTGTTCACGGATTCTGATGCCGTGGAAACATTGTTGCCATGGTTAAGATCGATGAGGCGTTGGTTGCACACATCATAAAGCACGTGCAGACGTAGAAAGGAAGATCCAAGTTGAAGCTCGCGTAGGACGTAGGTTGCGTATTCAAATCACTTCGGGTTGTCATTAATGTAGCCAATATAAACGAACATAATTCAGAAAAGTGGACGCCACTATACGTCATTTTTTGGCTAATCTAGCCTACCGACAGTAACTCCAATTGATTTTGTATCATGAGAAGGAAAGGTCGTTTCGAGAATATGAAGTGATAATACCTATCACTATCATTAAATCGACGCAGAAGCGTTTATCTTGAGAAGCTTGCCAAACCTGAGCGCTCCCTAACTTGTTTGTAATTTTGCTTTGTAAGTTTTTCGTTGAAAAACATTTTTGTCAAATGTTTGATAATTAATTAAGGCTTTCAGATTCATATCCATTTACAAAAGACATTTTAACTCAGTGGCTTTTAAAAGTCCTTTTAAATTCATCAACAGCGCTGCTCGTGAATGGATTCAAATCAAAATCCTAAGACGCTGAATTTCTAGCGCTTTACGATTACATTCATAAAATATATCAACGAACCAGGGCTGCGAACTCGATCGATTTTTAACGGAGTTCAAGAGATATTTGCAAGTCCGAGTTCTGAGAGTTTTATTGTTCGAGTTCAAGTTCTTCAAAACTGACCGAGTTCAAGTTCGAAGCCCTGGACTTTAAAGGTCGCAATGGCATGAACAAATAAACGACATGCAGCTTTTCTTGTGGTAAAATCTTAACTTTAATTTACACGGATTGTGACTACTTGAACAACAAACTATATTTCGTAGCAATCTTTTATTTCTTTTTAACAATTTAAATATCTTTCTAATGAACTCGAACAGTTTTATGCGAGTTCAGAAAAAATATTTTTTCGAGTTCAAGGTCAAGTTCGAGTTCGGCAAAATGATCGAGTTCTTTCGAGTTCGCAGCCCTGGAACGAACAGTGGCGTAGCGAGAAATTTTAAAACGAGGAAGGCAAAAATTGCAAAAGCCATCACAAGATTCTGGCATATTTCACTGACTTGGCAACATTTGTTTTTTCTACTGAAAGGCCAAGTGAAAAAAAAAAAGGGAAGGGCATGGCACAATAATACTCACCCCTCTAAATAAACACCAGTGAACGAATGTGCAAACTCGCACGAGTACGTTCTTGAAAACAATTGAAACAAATTTTAATCTCAGCGTTGAATGTTGCAGCAGTTCTAATAGCACAGATAAGTCTGTTTTTTGGTTTGCCGATAGGATACTATTTGGCTTACCATATTTTTACTACGCAGAAGGAGGACAGGTTCTTTGAGTGTCATCACGTCCGCAGATGTTCCATTTTTCGCCCAAAAGAATAAGGTCATCACCAGTGGTGTAAAGTAACGAAGTAGTTTTACTTAAGTAGACTACTTAAGTATTATGACTTGGTAACTAGTACTTACTTAAGTGATTTAGATTTCGACTACTTTTACTTACGTAGTTCAATCAGAAAGTAACGCTACTTAAGTGGCTTTAAAAATGTAGTTATGTATCACGCAAATGAAATGACAAATGATCATGCGTGATAATAAAATTGGCGATATAATGTTAGTACTAGGTATTGTTTTATTTTATGTATATACGTTTTACAATTTCGTGATTAAGTGGTCTTTTGTTGTTTGTGTTAGGCGTGGACAATAAGGTTGCATTTTGCAGATTATGACACACTTCACTTTATTATTTTCGTCAAATATGAGCAAATTATCTTAAATATACTTAAGCATCGGCGAAATATAGCCTATGTCAAGTTTGGGAGAGAGCGAATTATCTTTTGTCACAGAATAGCTTTATGGCCTTGGTTTTGCAAACGCTACGTTTTACTCAAGCGACTTCAGATTGCTGGTACTTATTACTTCTACTTGGTTACTTTTTACATCCCCTACTTTCTACTCTACTTCAAGTAATTTCCGCCATCAGTAACAATACTTTTACTTAACTAGATATCTGGACTACTTTTTACACCACTGGTCATCACGTCCGCAGATCAGTGGTGCACCCATTTGGCCAAAGGGGGACCACTACCGGGGGTCTAAGATTGAAACTCCCAGCCGCCAGAACGAATTTTTACGGTTTTCACATTAAAAAAAACACTCATTTTAGCACACTTTTTATCAAAAAGGGGCATGCAGTCACTACGGATAATGCAAAAATATTTTCGCAGCTTAATGTCTAAAAGCAGAACCTTAGCTAAAACAAGCGAAAAGAGGCTGCAACCATTATCAGTTTGAGAAATTATAGACTGAAAGTTGGGTTTTAGCATCTTATTACAGGGCCAAAGGGGGGGAACCATGGCACCGTGCCCCCCCTGCGTGCGCCTATGCCTATGTTTAATTTTCCGCCTAAAATCTAGTGTAGACCAAAAAAAAGTCATCACGTCCCGCAGATGTCCAATTTTCCGCTCAAAATCAAGTGAAGACCAAAAAAAACGTCATCACGCACGCAGGCAGCAGTTTGTCCAGTAACTTCCCAACATTTTTCGTGGAAAAATGATTTGACATGTTCTTACTCTTTGTAATGCCGAAAAGGAGGACATTAGGGCATTTTTGGCGTCCTTGGAGGACAATTGTTTTTGGTTAAAAAGGAAGACATGTCCTCCAAAAGGAGGACGTATGGTAAGCAGTGGTGAAAGTAGAAAATATTTCTTACCGGTACTGCGCCAGAAGCCCAAAACAGTGTAGTGACAGTAAAAAAAATTTTCGTAGTTGCTGATAAAGAGAGGCAAATGAGTCTTAGGTATCCACTTATCCAGCCACGGAATCCTAAACGCCTTGATCATACCCAAAACTTTAAATTTTAACCAACTATGAAATATCAGATAATCCGAGCATGGTTAAAACGCAAATAACCAATTCGTTTCTGGATTAGAATGAATTGCTAATCTGAGACTCGAAACAATGCCCTGTAGTACTGTTGCCTGCATTTTGGAGAGCACAAGGTTTGCCATAAAACTATTTTTGACACCAAATTTGAAAAAGATATTTGAGCGGGGGGGATAAGTACGAAATATTCCCAAAATCTACTTTTGACTCATTATTCTAAGATTTTAACCACAAATGTAGCGGCACATTTTCAATCAAGAACATAACCACATAATCCAAATCAAACACTCAATTATTTAAAAAAATTCCATAAAGGCTCATAGTGGTAGGCAGTGGCGTAGCCAGGGGGAGGGGCCCCGGGGCACTAGCCCCCCTTTTTTGACGAAGCTTAATCTGAAGTGTAATTAAAACATTCTTATGAAATACCGTAAACTTAGTTTCAAAAGCTCCCTCATCTTTACCATTTTTTCATTTGCGACTAATTTTTGCGCCATTTGAATTTCGACATTACTTCTCAACGAAAAGCGCTTGTTAAGCATTATTGCATCATAACAGCGCAATGGGATCAAATATTTAAGTGTAAGTACAGAGAAAAACTAAAACTGCATCGCAAAAAGGCAATCGAATATGGGAGCAAAAGAAAAGAATGTTCAATAAAAAATTATTTAGAATAGGGACTTTTTCGTTGTGTTTGTTGCTCTACGTGTGTCTTGTTCGTGCATACCATACGGAGACAAAATCGTTGGATTTTCTCATATAATGCCGTACATAAGGCAGTTTGATTAATATTAGGGTAGATATTAGCGAACAAGGATTGCCTGCCTAGGTCTACAGTCAATAATTACCTCCATATTCATCGGTAACAGTGACGTCGTGCCATTGGGGAAAGCGGTTCCGCGCCCCCCCAAATTTTCTGAGATGTGTCGCTTTTTACAATTTAGAAAGTTGAAAACTGAAATATAAAAAATTTAGCCAGTGCCATTTCGTTTTTATCCTTCAAACTAAAGGTGCGTTCACCGATACGCGGCACGCGTCAAAAATTTTTTGAACCTTGTTTTATTTTACTGTTCACCGATCTCGCGAAAACCTGCGAAATCCTTCTACAGTTACTTACATTATAATGTTACTCGCATCATCGCGTGCCGCGTATCGGTAAACGCGCCATAACCCCATACCCCCCTCTTTCTTATACTACAAATTTCAATTTTTGTTTTTTAACTGTTGCTTCAATCAATCACTTCGACTCAAGAGTAAAGTTTGTTTCTTGATCTGTAGTTAGAATTTAGGAAACATTTTACATGCGTTGTTAAAGATTATAGCCTATAGAACACACCTATACACGTGATCCCATCAAATGCGTCTATGCTAATAATGATTGCAGCCTCCTTTCATTTATTTTAGCCCAGCTTCTGCTTTTAGACATGGACTACTAAAACATTTTTCTATTGTCTGACACTACAATAGTGACTGCACTTACTGGAGGACACCGGTATATCCTCTTTCGACAAGAGTGTGCTGAAACGAGTGTTTTTTTTGTGAAAACCGTAAAAGTCGGCTGGCGGCTCCGCCCACAGACCCCCCTTGCCTATAGCGGCTGGGGCTTTGCCCCCAAACCCTCAGCAATGTTCTCCCCTTTGTTAAATCGTGGGGCCAGACTGATTGCGCATAAAGTCAATTAAGGAGCGGTTTAAGGTACGAAAATAAATTTTGATTTGGTATCCAAAAATTGGGGCATCACGACATATTTTGGTATCTTCTCCCAACTTTCTTTTTTCGTGATGTTACCGGTACTCAATGCAAAATGCGGCTTTTACAAAGTTTGTAAACTTGTGATCAGTATCTGTTTAAGTTGTTACATGGGCCCCTACAAATTTTTTGACTGCACGACGCCTCTGTTCCTAAACAAAATAAATACGAATAACTTGAGGCAAAAATCGAAATATGGGAAGACAGCGTGAGCCTAACGCCTTGTCCTGAACAGACCATGTTTTTGAAGTTTTTAGCCTATTGTAATTTGCCCCCCCCTAAATATTCCGCTGGCTACGCCCCTGGTGGCAGGCCTACTGAGTAAATTTTTCCATCTCTGCTGCTTTAATCCAAATGCTGTAGGCCTAAATCCTCTCATAAAAATACCAATTTCCACGTGAATGTGGCCAAACTTTTTTGTAAGAAAATGTCTAGTCTAGGCGGGTCCTGCAAAACTTTGAAAATTTTTTGGGTTGCAGACGAGACCCTTAAACAAACCTCGTTATTTAGCTTACGGGCACTTTCAACAAAAGGCTGTTCGCATTCAAGAATTTTGATTTTAATGAAAAGTTTTCAAATCAATTTCGTACAAAAATAAATTTGTTAAATAAAAGTGAGCCCATCCTTGAAATTTTTTTTTGATGATTTGACTTGTGGAATGTGCTGTGGGATTTAGATTTAAAATCTTTTACCGGTACGGCGTTCCGGCAGCAAATCTTTTACCGGAACGGCGTACCGGACCGTTCCGGCTTACTTTCACCACTGATGGTAAGCCTAGATACCATGGACAATTGGACGTTTTTCAAATGCACATGCCCAGATTGCCCGTACAGTTGACCCGTTGACAATAGGTTGGAGTACGACGCAGTCGCGGAAGTTTTGGAATACGCTGGCCTTTGATGCTAAAGTGCTGTTTTCAGTCACAATTTGAGTCGACGCATTCGAAATCGTAAAAATACAGTGATGATATGCCCCGTCACTTTAAACGCGCGATGGCGATTCAACTTGCTCACTACACCAGTGCTATCACTATGGTCCGTCCATCCGCAAGTCTATTTGTTGAGCAAATTATCTCATTATTCTCGCTTGCGTTGACACAATGCAAGATAAATCAATGGACAACGTAATGATGGTCTGTGACCTTAAGGCTTAGCTTGTTGCCGTTACGCAAACCCTAAGGTACTTAATTTTATGTTAGAGCAAGGGCGGAGCGATTACCTTCCCATTCAACGTCTAATTCTGCTAGGAGTTACATTTTCGATAAACGAGCCACAAAATTATAAGCGCTGAACGCTCTATCCCTTAAACAAACACTTCGCTACTGCGTTGGATCAATTAACTTTTGAAAACACTATTATTTGTCAGTTTTCTGCCTACAAGCGACCTGCAAGCCCATTTTGTATTCTTACACACATAGTTTACATAACGCAAGCAAATGAAAAACACTCATTGAATAAGAGCATGAAATAACTAACAAAAAATACCGAGCAATAACACAAAAATGATTGACTGAAATAGCATCATCAAAAAGCACTTAATCTGAAAATCAAAAATCAGTGGCCCCTTTAATACGAAAATGTGCAATTAATAGTGCATTTGCAAATCACAATGGAATTAGCACGCTTGATTATACCACATTCAATGCTTTCACAATGTAAATCAAGGAGTGATTAAAAGAGCTTGCATAATTATTATATCAAAGCACTATATCTGTCGCAGTTAGCAAAGTCCAAACAATCAGCGAATACTGCAGTGTTTTTATTTCTCAAAGTTTGCCAAGTTAGTTTTTTTTCGGTCATTGACCGAAATTTTTTAGGCTTTTTTAAGTCCTTTCGGTCACAATGACCGAAAAAAAAAAACAAAAAAACTGGTATTTTTGAAGAAATGCACTACATGAGGCCTAGAAACTCAACCGAAATATTATCGAGTTGACCGCAAAAAACTGGGCAAATTTAGCCCAAATCGGTCATATGACCGAAACAAAATTAAAAAAAAAAAAAAAAAAAAAACAGTTGCCAAGTGTAAAATATCATCTTTCCTAAGCACTTGTTGGCTGTTATTGCTATTATTTTGTTAAAAGCAGTGAAGAGTTAAGCTTGAACACTACATTTCGGCTAAAACCTTAGATTAGAACTGGCGTATAGTAGCAACTAGGCCCGCCTAATCATTAACAGTACACTCCTACAAAAAATTTTTTTTGTCAATACCAAGCTAAATTCACTTTTAACTGCATCCACTCTCGTATCTAACACAGTGTTTTCTGATTTCAACCGTGGTATTTCGATAGTGATTTTCTATTTTGAACAACAAACGTGAAGGCATAAGGTTAAATTGTCGCACAAGTTTTTACTCAACTAATTATATCAGTGAAGTATTTCGCCAACAGAACAAGTAACTGGAAGCCTAGCAAAGTTTAACGGCAAAATTTGCTCTTTAACTGCTGATTAGCACGTGGCAGAATGAACCAAATATAATCGCTAACATTTTATGATTCATGTCACCATATAAACTTCCCCCTCAAAAATTACAAAGCTTTAAAAGGCACTGCCAGCTTAGTCGTGATATTCATCAAGTTCGATTTTAAGTTCAATTTTTCATTTATTTTTACTTTTGCGCACCTTTTTCGGTTATAAACCTCAAAACATGATAAATTTGAGGTGAAAAAATGGTTTATGATTTAAAATTGTAACAAAATTTTAATCGAAATAATTGGACGTTTCGACAGCTTATAATGCTGTCATCGTCAAGAATTGTAGGTACTGCTTTATGCCAGTGGTTTTCAACCGGGTTTCTGTTAGTACAGTCCAGGGATTCAGTAAGTGTGCAATTTAGAGCTGGGTTCAAGGAAATTAGTCAGTTCAATTAATGCACAGGGTTTCCTCGAGTTTCTGGAATGTTTCACTGATGTTCCGCTCCACCAAAAAGTTCAAAACCACTGCTTTAGGCGAAGAAGTTGATAGGGCAATTTTGGTCACTGGCACCAACATGCTGTGGATCAAAGGTAGGGCCCAAAAAGCGCTAAATATTGCAAGTAATTGGGCTCTCAACCAAGAGCTGCAATTCAGCAGTAAAAAGACTGAAATAGTTCTGTTTACTAACAAAAGGAGGCCTGCGTTTGGAACCTTGCGTTTAAACGGACGTCAGCTAGTAATTTCCAAAGAAGCAACCCTACTAGGGGTAACCCTAGATAGCAAACTTACTTGGAAACCTCATATAACACGAATTGCTCGCAAGGCGACTGTTGCGTTGTTACAATGCAGACAAATAGTGGGCAGAGCGTGGGGGCTGAATCCAACTAACATGCGATGGATATACACTGCAATGATACGACCTGTCATTACATATGCGTGTGTATCCTGGGTTGGTGGAATAAATAAAAAATATCTTGCGAAAAAACTCTCAAAAGTACAAAGACTAGCGTGTCTTATGATTTCTTCAGCATTTCCCAGCACCCCTACAGGAGCTTTAGAGATGCTGCTGAACATCATGCCAATTAATGAATTCATTATGTCAGAGGCAGTCAAGGGTTCATACCGGATATCCCGAGTGAAATTTTGGCCTGCCAAGACAATTGGTTCAATAAGAAAGACCAAAAGTCATGTAGACGTATGCAATGAAGCAAAGGAAAATTTGCCGTTGCTGAGTATGCCAGCTGACTTAATTACTAAAACAAAAGTATTTGGAAAACAGTACAAATGCCTTGTTATGGAACGTAAGGACGCAGTGCAGTATGAGAATGCGGTAGAGCCAAGCATAATTAGATGCTACACTGACGGATCCAAGATAAATGGAAGAGCCGGTGCGAGTTTTTATATAGAATACGCATCAGGCTATCAAACAGACGAAAATTTTTTCCATCTTGGAAAATATAGCACTATCTTCCAAGCAGAAGTCTTTGCTATAGCTGAAGTAGCGAAGAAACTGATTATGGAAAAAATCCTAAATGAAAAAATAATAATTTTAGTAGATAGCCAAGCAGCAATTCTGGCAATCCAAAATAATATTGTGAAATCTCACACAGTATTTTCGTGCATCAAAAACCTAAATATATTGGGTAAGGACAACGATGTCACTATTGCCTGGACGCCGGGTCATACTGGCATCCAAGGTAATGAGAAGGCGGATGTCTTAGCTAAAGCAGGATCAGCACTAAATTGCTTGGGGCCTGAACCTTTTATTCCAATCCCATATGCTAGTTGTCGTGCAGCTATAAAGGATTGGAGCGTCAAAAGATGGCGAACATCTTGGTTAGAACGAAAGGACTGCTTGAGAACAAAAGAAAATGTAGAGTGGGCTTCGCTCCAGTTAACTCAACGACTTTTGAGGCTCAAAAGACCTAGGTTAAATGAAACGTTGCAAGTCCTTACAGGTCACTGCAACTTGCAGAAACACAGAAGTACTATGGGACATGACGTATCATCGACATGTCCTAAATGTAATCTAAAAGAAGAAACTCCAAATCACCATGTTGGAGAATGCACTTATTACCAAGCACTACGAATGAAGGTATTTGGTAAAGAAAAAACCACCATAAAGTCAGTGGTCGAAAAACTAAATATAAACCTACTGGCTAAGTATTTGAAGCAGGCCGGAAGACTCGCTGAATACGGCCAGTAGTAAACTAAATAAACGAGAAAGCGGTGAAAATTATAATGGGCCTAAATAATGGCCTACACAATGTGCCTGAGAAGATTGAACCTAGTTTCTCTGGCACCACCGCCCCTTAATAATAATAATAATAGGCGAAGAAGTACGAAATTGTAAGATTTGGAAATTACAATTCCAAATACTCAACTCGAGGAGTTTGTAGTTGGAATTGCAAATTCAAGTTCTTACAATGAGCTTGTAGTTGGAATTGTAAGTTCCAATTTTTACAAATTTGTACTGCTCAGTACGTGCTCATGACGACAACTGAATTCACGTTGTCGCAACGCCCAGTTATTACTGTAGTGATATCGATGTGACTTCGCAAAAATATTTCATTTGCCTAATTGCAATGCTTTGCATAATTGCAATACTTTGCAATTAAGCAAATTAAGTATTTTTGCAAAGTCACATCGATATCACTACATTGCGATGCTTTATTTCGTAGGCTATTGTTTTTGCGTGGTTACAAACTTTCGTATCGTAGAACTATTTTAGACGTTAACCAAGCAATTCGTACTGGCCAGCTACCACAGAAGAATCATGAACGAACAGTAAACGCAAAACACAACACAACAAATACTTGCGGAATTATATATTACACTTAGTTGCATATTTACCTTTCTGTCACGACAAAGCGATTAAAGCGCTATGAGAAGCTCGCTTAAAAGTTCCCGGCCACACGTCTACCATCCTAAGATGGGAGAATCCCGCTAATTGCATTCCTTCCCAACGGCACAAGCAGGCCTTTTCTTCACATTGTCCCACTGTCCCCTTTAATGCTGAGCTTCAAGCAGGGAAGTTAACAATACCAATTATTAAGTCATTAGTTTGACCCAACTAGAATTCAAACCCGTCTGCAGGTCCGGAAGCGCACGCTCTTACCACTCGGCCATTGGAGCTGCTAAAACACAACTCCATAACATTTGGCCCATTCCTGTGGGCTCAACATCTTTTTCTATAGTTTTAGGAATACGAAATAATGTTCAAGTCTGGAAATAGCGTAAAGCAGCCGAATATTAGGCAACAGTTTTTCGGGATACACATTGATGTGCTACTCGCACTCATTACGGTAACTATTAAATCGCTCTGAGTTAATCTCACATCCAGCTATAAAATGGCGTTGAAGTTGTTTTTGGCCTTTAACCTGATCTTTCAAATCCATTAAATTTGCCACAAAGAAAGCGCAATTGTTTTTTCCTTCATGATTTTCATCCGGTCTATGGGTAGGGGACTTGAAAATGGTTTTGTTTTTTCGTCAAACAATACCAAACAAGAGCTTCGTGGCATTTCCTCGACTTCAAACTTTAATCAACGTATGGCACCGATTCCAGAAAGATTGGCGCCACAGCAAATGAAAAAATACTGAAAATCGTTTTATTTTGTCCGAACAGTGGGCTACCCCCGTCCGGAAATTTGAATTCAACCAAAGACCTAAAAAAACAAGGTCCTAAGAAACTCACTGCATGATTTTTTTTAGTGGACTTCGTGGAGGTGTCCTGTAATTAGAAAGGGAAGAACTCGCAGACGACGATTTATCACTTGCGTCACTGTTCGGTCGAGGAGAGGCTTCCTTCTGAAACGCCTCAGCATTGATAGGTTTTGCAGGAAAGGTCAATTTGTGGGGCCTCGGAGTAGGTACAATAGAACCTAAATTATCTCTAATATTCTCTGACTTAGGAGTACTGGCAGTGCTAGACATAGAAGAGTCTAGAGAGTGCTTACAGGAGCTAGCTCTCAAAGTAGAATCACTGTCCGTGTCATCATCAAATGAACTAGTAGGAAAATGTAATTCCCCCGTAGCGCTACTATACCGCATTGTTGAATTTGTTGTATGTTTATTCCCCAAAACCTGGGTTTTATCTCCATACGGCCCGACTTTCATCGGAGTTCCTGCAGTTGAACCATGTAAATCTCGTTCTGTAAAGGGTTCAGTCTGTTCCGGAGCAACCTCAACATCACATGAAGGACTGTAAGTGATGCTGTTTCCACTATCATCCCTTGGAAGTAAGCTTAAGTTTGGATTCGAGACATCTCCATCATCATCATCATCTCCACTAAGATCATCAAAAGTGTATCCTTTTGGAAATTTCACTTCCATCACCCATATCCGACGTTCTTTGTCACGTCGAATAGAATGACATTTGAAATCTTTGTTGTCCACATTGACGCGAATTGTTTTTGATTGAAATGATTTTGACCGCATTGGCTTCGAACGAGCTTTTTGGCGATTATCTTGTAAATCTGTTTCGGAGTTCTTGTCAATGTCTAAATGAAATTAGTAAAGTAGCAGCAAGAAAACATCTGAAAGACATTTATTTTGCGAGTTTGACACATTAAGTTGCAACACATTTAACAGCGTCTAAATCTAGCCACCTACAGTAGTTTTACCCGCTTATAGACGCAATGTAAAGACGTAATAGGCGAAACATAACACGGCGCAAAACTCAAACTATTGAAAACGTTTTTCGTTTATCATAAAAGACATTCTCACTAAAAATATCATTACCACTAAGGTCCATTATCAGATGATCCAACACGCAGATCAGAGTGCTGCTGACCTGCATGTAGATACTAAATTACCACTGCATACTAACTCTACAGCAGCTTCTTTTCAGAAGAGCAAAGCAGCCAGTCAAAAGCATTACGGAATCTGCCAATCGGCCTAACCATAAGTGCATTGATCGAAACTTAGACTTCCTTGCTTTGCCACGTTTAGAAGTAATTTTTGATGCAACTCTGTCACGGATACCTTCACATTCAACAAAGCATTTATGGCATGCAGCCATTATTGCAGTGTTTAGCGGCCCCTGAACCGTTTTCGCCGATAGTTCGGTTGAGATCCAATAGTATGAGATGCGCGAGTTTTAACTAAATTCCATTTACCTTGCTCAAAAGGATGAATACGAGCTACCTTCGTTTCTGGTTGGAGAAGTTGGCCTGGATGAAAAAATCAAAGATTACCGCTCATAAACGGCCAGTTAGCTCTATGTTCAAAATATTGTTAACGGTGCAGGAGGTCTAGGGTTCAAATCCCGGATCGGTAAAATCGAACACAGTGTCGCCAACGGCTCGCCATCGCTGCGACGTTTCTTTCGAGATGGTTTGTCCAGGCGCGAAACGCCCGCCACTCGTTACGCGCTTCGGCAAAACAGCGCTAGTATAATGAAGATTTGATCGGAAAGCTTATTAGCAGGTTCACCAGTTCTGCCGTGAAAAAACTTTCTGACACAGAAATTTACAGAAATCTAGGTCCACTCACACTCGTTACTTTTACCTTGCATAGTTGCCTATTCTATCCTAAATTTTCGCATACACTACTTAGATGTACTGAGTACCAAAGAAAATTGGGAATTTGGTAAATTTTTTATTATGATGCGCTATTTTTCCTTGCCACATCGATGTGCTCAATAAATCCAAAATGCTGTTTGCTAAACTTAAATTGTATTATCAGTGAGTGGAATTGGATGCCTTATTAGTTCAAATAAAAACATTTATATTACAACTATGCGAGCTCATTAACTTGAAGAACTAATAAAATCGTCATAGCCAATAGCATAAGCGTACACTACATCAACGTTTTGTATCGAGGTCATGTCCAAACTTAATTGGTCACGATGGGTGTGAAGGCATGGTGATTATACGTTCCGTTTTAAAAAAAATTCCAAATCTTCATTATACGCGCGTAATTACGCCGATTGCTTAGCGATTACACAACACAGCTTCAAAGTAACGTCACAGCGATGACGAGACGTTGGCAGCACTGTGTCCGACTGACCGACCCGAGATTTGAACCCCAGACCTACCGCACGGATAGTTATACCTTAACAACTGAACCAAACGACCGGCAGGTTCAGTTCTAACCGCTACTTAATTTCTTACAAATTACAACTGGAAAACAAGATGCGAGTAAATGGGATAAGGCCTGTACTACATTTTGCCCTCTCAAAACAGAACAAGCTTCATTCAATTGCTCATTACACGGCACGGTAAATACACTACAGAGCCCTTTACGGTATAATAAGACTTACTTAAAACAGATATGAGTAAGCTTACTAAATGAGCAACTTGAAGAATTTACGTCTAAGCTTAGTCATCCAAAGAATTTTCTTGCAAAAAAACATACCCTTAATTTTTGCTATAGAAGTTCGTTGCCAGCTATTTAACCAAAATACTCCAACTTACTTGTTTCTTTTTCATTCACAATATGTTTGTATGAGGTCAGCAACTCCGTTGACTTGCTACTGTTGTTGGATTGATTTTGCATCGAAAAAGAATTCACTGCATCAGGCTCATCATGTTCATTTCTGCAACTACAAAACTTAATCAAAAGAGCTCCTGCTTCGTGAAACACTGTGGGGGTAGTGACCACCGTAAAGTAAGCCTAATAGATAAGTTTCAAGACTGAACCTCCAAATATCAAGGTGTGAAACCACCATGAAACATTATTAATACTCATTCAGCGCTTAACCATTAAAATTTTTAGTTCCAAGCTGCGCCAACTTTCAAGTACGGTTCCAAACGAAAACTGAAAAGGCAAATACTGACCGAGCCGGAAATGTTCTAACACCAACGAAGAAAAAGTGACGCTGTAATACAAACTCTAGCTTAACCACTAGTTCGGCTTACATAAAAGACTTGAGTAATAATCGTTTCAAACTTTCGCAATGTTTCTGGTGGCAAAGAACCGCGACTAACTACCATGTTTTCCTGTTATCATTGTCACATCGTGAACCATTTTTTGTAATTTTTTGAGCTACTTATTTGTAGCTTACGCGTTTATATTAGTGAGGTATAACCATGGTGGTACGTGACTAAGTTGAGCATCGGACCTGCGAAACCAGTTTCGGAGTCCAATGCGCCAACCACTAAGTCAACTCGATGCGCTTGCGCACAAATATATTGTACTACTCCACGCGGTATGCACACGAAAGTCTAAAGTCAAGTATGAGTATCTTGCGCAATGCTCCACAACCTGCTTGCAAGACGAAGCCTCCTGGAGTTTGTATCGTATACTGAACCAGCCGGTTAGCTCAATTGTTAAGAACACGCTATCGGTGCGGGAGGTCTGGGGGTACGAATCCCGGGCCAGTCAAATCGCAATGTCACCAACGACTCGCCACCATTGCGACGTTTCTTCGGAGTTGTGTTGGCCAGGCACTAAGCCGCGGAGATGGGCCCCGCCACTCGTAACACGTTTCGGCGTAATACCGCAAGTATAATAAAGATTTGACATTTTTAACTGCTAGCATTTGCACAACTGCGCTTTACCAAGCATAAACAACGTACAGGCGCCGCTTCTATATGAAAATAAGATGTGGAACAGGCTTTATCACTTCCCCAAATCAGACCATATTACTAAAAATATTACAACATAACTCTCTTTAACCTTTGTAAAATGAGAGAGTTGACCCTTAAAGGGTTAAGATGGCAAACGACAACGCGTCCTGCCAACTACTCTCGAAAAAACAACAACAACAAACTATGCAGCAATTTTTCAAATCCGCAAAGAAAACCATGCAGCGCTTGCCGTATCAGTACCAACTTGGCTTTTTTTTTTTGTTATCTCAAGCCACATAAATGCAGCTTAGGTTTTTATATTAAGGATTTACATACATCACGGAGGATGACCACGTTGAGCATCGAACCCAAGAAGCCAGCTCCGAAGCCCAATGCACCACTACTCGGCCAACTCCATGTGCCAAGTACCAACTTTTTTTAGGTCACATAATTGAGGCTTCAGATTTTTCTATTAGCGAAGTATATGCATCATGGAAGATGGCCTAGCTGGGCAACGAACCCGAGAAACCAGTTTTGCAGCCCGATGCACCAACCACTCGACCAACTCCATGTGCGCCAAGTCGTTAGTTACCTTATATCTACTGCGCCACCCAGAGGATCACAATTCTTCTTTCGAATGTTGAAGTGGTTCCTATGATTATAACGGCGATAGAAAAAGATTGACACTAGAATGATAACAAGCACCGACGCCAGCACTGTAACGAAAATCATTAAAGCTATGCATTTAACACACAAATTGATGGAAAAAGGATTATTTTTAAATTATATCGAAAAACATCAACAGATTGAGGGAGACTGCCAAGTGAGCTTGCGTTCATCGAGTCAGCAGCCACTTGGAATACGTCTCAAATGCTATCACCTTCAGCCGTGAATCGAACCCGCCACGTAGGATCAGCAAACTGCGCACAATACCGCTACACCATGTCGTAAACGCAAGGTAGGTGGCATTTCTACTGGAATGATGCTCTGTTAATCAACAGATAAGAGTGAATCAACAGGCGTAGAGGACTCGCGATGTTTGGCATTGGGTTTAAATGAACGAAATAGCAATCTGGATAAAAAGTCATAACTGCAGAAAAATGATTTTTCCTAACACTGCGAATCGTGATTAAATAACCCACTGCGGCGATTATATTGATCATACTTCACCCAAACCAGCAAAGAATAATAACCTAAGAAGGAACTGCTTCTACTGCAGCATCAAAACAAAAAGACACATTATACATGATTATCCAGCGTATCTAGAGAAGGCATAAGAAAATCGCTTAACAAATAATTAAGTTGTCAACTTTACCCTTTTAAGCTTCATGCATCGGGAACTGACTACCCATCTTGTACGTTCATACGCACTTACCAGCTGATGCAATAACCAACGGCGAAGCTGACGAAGGAGACATAGGTGGTGGAGCGGTGGTATCACTGCTTGAATCGGTGTGATCGCCAGTAGATGTTGGAACTACAAAAGTAAAAGTAATGCACAGAAACTGTTCATGCATAACAACCACACTAAATTACAAAAATAATAGGACCATCAAGTTGGTCTATCTTTTTCACTCTAAATCTGACACACACACAGAGATAAGAAAAACTATACAACTCCAAGTAACAGTTAGCAAGTCAGAAAAATACACCAAGATATGACTTTGTTTTACAGGAAACAGCACTCTACAAGTGTAAAACAGACTAACATCATGGAAGATGGAAGCTATAAACTGACAGCATCTAATTTATGCTAGCTTTTCGTCAAGCACCAAAAAGCACTAGTTAGCAATATTGTTTGGAGCAGTAAAAAGTTTGCAGAAAAAAAAAACAAAATTAGCAAAATTTTTTACCAATATAAAGCAAAATAAAGTCAAAACTTCTGCTCATACAATACAAGCCTATGCTCGTGCAACCACTAACCGTTTGCTCTCAAGTGTGGATACGCCTAGCATCATCAATCGCTCTTGTTACTGACCACACAGACACGGCCAATTGGCTCACTTGCCGAGCACATTGTGGTCGGTGCGGCGGGCTTGCGTTCGATTCCCGGGCCAGTCAAATCGGACAGTGCCGCCAACGGCTTGTCATCGCTGCAACGTTTTCTCGGAGCTGTGCTGCCCAGGCGCTAAACCGCGGAGTTGGATTCTTCCACTCATTACACGTTTTAGCGTAATACCGCGAGTATAATGAAGATTTGATATTACTCTCATAGTTTTAACTTCTGCTACTTCTATCGAGCAAAACTGTTCAGGAAGGCAACGAGTGGAAGCAAGGTAGAAGGGTATTGAAGTGGTCCATAAACTTACAACATGAATAAATGAACGAAAACCCAACTCAACGATAGAATCGCCATTAACAAGCGTATATAACTCCACTAAATATTGGATCTTAGTCATGCACAATATTGTTAAATAAATCATTTCAACATCAAAATCACAGCAATGGGAATGTTCATGACGTAATAAACTGATTGCAAAACAACACAACACAATTCGACGACCCATGTTTGTAAAATTTATTCAAATGAATTATCCCAAGAACCATATTGCTTTTAAAATTTTTACTTTCTAGGAATCTTTTTTATGTCTCACAAGGTATGTCTTTACGATACGCCTTTTTACTTGATTTGAGCAACTCGTATTTGCAAATTATCTATCGAATACGTTATCAGCAAAAATGGTGCTTCCAGATAAAATGCATCAAAAATATATAATACTAAAAACCCAACAGTCTGCTTCACCCGAATCCAGGATCATCAGGGGTGTCTTGTTCGAATGAGTAATAATGCACTTTATCTGAAAGTGGTGTTTTTTACTGATACATTGCTCTGCCTCCGTTATCGAGCACTTTTCAAACAGCTGATTTCAACCACAATCGAATACACAAGTAGAAATTCTAATCTCATTATTTACAAAATAACGCATCTATCGAAAACATTATAAGCTTGTTTCGGAGATGAATAAATGCATGTGACCATCGCCAAATCGTCACAAGCAGCATTGCGGCACACTACTACGCCATGCCGGAGACAAAAATTAAATCACGCAGTAAGATGCTTAATGGCTTCCGCCCAATCGAGTTTTATAAACAATACTAAGCCGTTGCAATGGAGGCGTCGCAAAACAAACGAGAAATTAATGAAACGCTGTTTGACTACGCATTTGTTAATATTATGACTTCTAAATTGAGTAATAAACACGCACAGACCAAACTAATACCATAAAAAGAAAAAACGAAATAACGGGAAAAAGCGAAGAGAAAACGTCAGATAAAAACTTAAAAGAAATAAAAATCCAATTTTAGGGCAATCACGTGACACGGATCATGCGAGAGATTGGAAACTAATAGATTTTCTACCTGTCTTGTTGCGGTAAGATAAAGTTGGGTTAACAGTTAAAACAGGAGACGTTGCAACGATCTTCGTAGTGGAACCTGTATGTTTGTAAGCACATCATCAATCGCTCTTGTTACTGACCACACAGACACGGCCAATTGGCTCACTTGCCAAGCACATTGTTGTCGGTGGGGTGGGCTTGCGTTCGATTACCGGGCCGGTCAAATCGGACAGTGCCGCCAACGGCTTGTTATCGCTGCAACGTTTCTTCGGAGCTGTGCTGCCCAGGCGCTAAACCGCGGAGTTGGATTCTTCCACTCATTACACGTTTTAGCGTAATACTGCGAGTATATTGAAGATTTGATATTACTCTCATAGGTTAAACTTCTTTTACTTCTATCGAGCAAAACTGTTCAGGAAGGCAACGAGTGGAAGCAAGGTAGAAGAGTGTTGAAGTGGTCCATAAATTTCATTATCATGATCAATCGCTTCCTCCGTTTACAGCAGATTGCGCATCAACATGAAAGATTTGTTTTCACCGATTTTGATTTATAACAGTTTGATTGAAAGATGATAGACTAAGACCAGCCCAGTCATATAAGTTGTCTTGCCATCGTTTTGGTTGTTTTCTTCTGTTTTATTTTTCCATCACTTTTCCTTCGATACAAATTTTGCTGATTCCTGCTTTGGAGGGTTTTACGTGATCATACAGTTTTAAGGTTTGAGATTTTGCTATTGATGATATGGAGTGCAGTTTTGTTTTAGCTAACAGTTCGGTTATGGCAATGTGTTCTTGTTGACGTTTATTCAAAATATATCTCATAATATGGTTTTGAAATACAGATAGTTGTTTCAATGTTGCAGTTTTCCAATTAATCCAATCAAGTCCATACATTACTACAGGACGAATGCAGGTACCGCAGATTTTTGATTTTAAGTTGATTGAAACTCGATTTGAGAATAGTAGTAGCTTGTTCTTGCAAAATGCAGCCTAGCCTAAGCCAATTCTGTGTTGTATAGCAGCTAAGCGGTTGTTATTTGATGTGAAGTTGTGTCCAAGATACAAAAATTCAGTTACTTGAGTTATTTGTTCATTGTATATATTGAAACTTTGAGGGTATGGTTAGTCTTATCAGTGGTCAAGTAGTCATGCATTTGGTTTTAGAAACATGCACTTGAAGACCAAATTTGGCTGCGGAAATCGCTAGACAGATAAGAGATTCTTGAAGGTTTTCTCTGGAGTCGTTAATAATTGCCATGTCGTCAGCATAGCTTAGGTTAGAAAGTGGCCCCAATCGAAAAATCAGAAGGACAGTTTTCTTCCGTATCTGTGATTACGGTAGCAGCAAAAACACGAAATAAAATAGCAGAAAGAACGTCCTTTTGCTTAACTCCTTTTAATATTTTAACTGAGCGCGTTATTCCAACATCGGTAATTATGTAGGCTATTGAATCATCATAGGCCTACGCAGATTTTAGAAGGTTAATGTATCTTTTGTTGATAGAAGTTTTTTCCAATAAGTGCCAAAGCTGGGAGAGTTTCTCGCCATCAAACGCTTTTTTGAAGTCGATAAAAGTGATATGGACTGGGTTGTTGAACTCAATTGATTTTTCGATTATTTGTTCAAGGGCCTAAGTCTGTTCAATGGTTCCTCTTCCAGGTTGATAAGCAGCATGTGTGCTTGGAAACGATTCGTACAAGTTTGATTTTACTCTAGCAGCAATGATTGAGATAAACAATTTGTAGACATGACTAAGAAGGCTTATGGGACAATAGTTTCAGCAGTCAAGTCGGCTTCCTTTTTTGTAGATCACAACAATCAGAGCTTCTTTGAATTTGCTTGGTGTGTTGCCAGTTGATAAGATGCAATTAAAAAGATGTTGCATTGCTTTAAGTATTGGTTCACCTCAGGCTTTGATGTATTCGGCATAGATGTTCTCCAAGGCTTTTTCCGTTTTTGAGATCATTGACAACATTTCGTACTTCACTTTTGAGGATCGGTTGAATATCATCAACACACGAGTCATCCATGAAAGTTGTTTCGGAACTGTCATCATACAGATTTTCATCAAAAGCTGCCTATCGTTCGAAGACAGAAGTTCTATCAGTTAAAATATCCCCATTTCGGTCGTTGATTCCCCAATGTATGTTTTCAGGTTTTGCGTTCAGCTTGTTCATAGCAGCGTGGTACATTTCATTCGGTAGTAAACTATTGAGTTCACCAATGTCATCTTCATTGTTTTCAGTTGATTTTTTTCGCCAGTTTTTTAGATTCAGCTTTGGCTATTTTGTAGTTTGTTGATTTTGATCCGTGTTTCTTTCTCATTGTGTGCTTGTTTTCAATCGCATTTTTAGTTTGCTGTGGCATCCAGCTTGGAAAAGTTTCCTTGTGTTTAGAGAGTGACGTCTCCGCTGCCCCATTATGCCATTGGCTATAATTTCATGTATGATTTCGGGTTTAGCTTCCAGTTCGATGGTATTAAACCTGTTTTGCAAGGTTAATTGTTATTGTTCAACAATTTTAGAGTGTTTTAATTGGTTTAGATCAAGTTTACGGTCATACTTGTTTTTCTTTGGCCATGATAGGTTGCATCGGATTCTTGTTCGCAGCATGCGATGATCAGAGATGTCTGGGGTGTTGAGGGTACAGCTATCGACAATATTCAATCTTGTCGAAAGCTTACGAGAAATAATAAAGTCAATCTGATTTCTGCTGTTTCCAACTGGTGATGTCCAGGTGAAGAGAAGCTTATCCTTTTTTTGAAAAGTGGCGTTGGTAATTTGAAGATTGTTTTGCACGCAAAACTGTCCCAGTCGTTCGCCTCTACTGCTAGCTTTGAAGAAGGTGTACTTTCCTATTGCAAAAGGGAAAATGTTATGCAGTTATCCCACTTTAGAGTTAAAATCTCCCATTATGAATAGATAGTCTCTTCGAAGGATTCTATGAACTAGCGTTTGTATTTTTTCGTAAAGTTGTTCTACTTCTTCATCAGAATGAGATGATGTCGAAAAATAACATTGTATGAAAAGTAATTTTGAAAATCTTCTTTTTAAGGTGATAACAGCTAGCCTGTCAGAAATTGAATTGTAATCTTTAATTATCGGGACACAACTGTTGTTCACCAGAAATCCAAATTGGAGCGAGAGATCTCGTTGCTCGAAAAGAAAAGTTTGTGACCGGAGGTTTCATGGATTGAGATTTGACTCTCTTTAACCTTAGTTTCAGCTAAACCAATCGACCTTTTCCAATCCATGAATCATTGTTTCGAGAGCATGAGTGTTTAAATCATTGATTGTTTTTGTATTGCAAGTACAATTGTTGTAGGTTCTTTTTTTAGTAGATGTGGTGGTACATCCGTTTCTTTGCTGTACGTCGGTCAAGCGTAGTAGATGCGTCATCTGTTACGCAGTCGTTTGACATTGTTCAAGTGATTTAATGAGCATACTCTTCCATGCTGGCTCAAAGCAAATTGGAAGAGGGTGGTTTGTTAGTGTCACCAACACTAAAGGATTGTCTTACCAGACTAATGGGCTCTTCAACCCAAATTTTTTCTTCATTGTAATGTGTAAGTCAATCCAAGTTTTTCCAGTAAATCACTCAGACTATTGTCACCAGTACATTAGACACTTATTCAAATACCATAAATCTACAACATGATTAAATGAACGAAAACCAACGCTAGAATCGCTTTAAGACCATTAATAAGCAAATAACTCTACTAAATATTAGATGTTAGTTATGCACAATACTGTTAAATAAATCATTTCAACATCGAAATCACAGCAATGGAAATGCTTACGACATAATTAACTGATTGCAAAAAAAACAACACAACTTGACGACCGACATCTGTAAAATCTATTCAAATGAATTCATCTCTAGAACTATATTGTTTTTGAAATTTTTATTTTTCAGGAATCTTTTTTTTTTGTTTCACAAGATATGTCTTTACGATACGCCTTTTTATTTGATTTGAGCAACTTCTAATTGCAAATTATCCATCGAATACCTAATCAGTAACAATGCCACTTCCAGACAAAATGCATCAAAACTATATAATACTAAAATCCCAACAGCATGCTTCACCCAAAACAATGATCATCAGGGGTGTCTTATTCAAAGGAATAATAATGCACTTTGTCAGAAAGTAGTGTTGTTACTGATATATCGCTCTGACTCCGTCATCAAGCACTTTTCAAAAAGCTGATTTCAACCACCATGGAATACACAAGCAGAAATTATAATCTCATTATTCACACAGAATAACGCATCTATCGAAAACGTTATAAGTTTGTTCGGAGATGATTAAATGCATTGTGACCATCGCCAATTGGTTACAAGCAGCATTGCGGCCCACTACGCCATGCTGGTGACAAAAATTAAATCACCCCAAATACAGTTTTACGCACAATTTCTAGCCGTTGCAACGGAAACGACGCAAACCAAAAGAGTTTTGGCCTTTATAACAGTAGAAACTGATGAACCGCTACTTAACTATGCATTTGTTAATATTATGATTTCCAAGTTGGGTAATGAACATGCAGAAATCAAACTAATACCATAAAAGAAAAAACGAAATAACGGGAAAAAGCGAAGAGAAAAAACAAAAAGACAAAAACTAAAAAAAGAAAAGAAATAATTTTAGGGCAATCACGTGACACGAATCATGCGAGAGATTGGAAACTAGAAGATTTTCTACCTGTCTTGTTGCGGTAAGATAAAGTTGAGTTAACAGTTAAAACAGGAGACGTTGTAACGATCTTCGTAGTGGAACCTGTATGTTTGTAAAATAATAATATCCCTTCAATCGTTTCATGGGCTTACTGTTTTATTCTTTACTTTGCATAGAAACTACAGAGTTTAATCAATAAGACTACTACAATCAGTAACAAGACTTTGGGGGTTTCCCGGGGCCAATTTTTCGCGGGCCTCATGCTTTTCTGCAGCCTGATTTTGAGGTCGACAGCAGACTTTTTTCAGGGCACTCAATTTACCGAAGGCACCCTATCATGATGAGGGGCCTCGAGGCTACAGTACCCTTAATTCGATCCTGCTTAAAAGTACTACGACGAGTTGAGTGAGCCGAGCTGAGAAGGTTCAACTACGATTTATGATTTTCAAAATAACGGTTTTCAGCGAAGCATTATTTCTCTTACTTTCGCCAGGCTCTGTTGTAGTTGTTGGCATGAATGGATTGTAGTATCTTTCGGTGTAAGATATCGATTTAATTGCCACAATCGATCCTTCGATCTTGTACTCGGCGACGTAAGTCGATATATCATAAGTGGAAAATTCTTTAATCACAAGTTGCTTTTCGCTGTTAATGAGATAAACTGAGGATGAGTCAGTATCCGCTGAAATACAAACAATCAGAATCAGTGAATCTTGACACAAGCCACTGTTTCAAGCTCGATAGGTCTCACCAGAGGAGCTCAGAGTACTCTGGAGTTCCACAAAGAATGAATATAATTTGTAGTTTAAACCGCGAAAGAGATCCGACGGCTAAACTGGAGCTGTTAATATTGCACAAGCAGATGAAACATTAAAAATCATTTATGAAAACCTCGTCAAAACAATCTGTCGATTCGAATTCTCTCAACATCGTAAGCAAATAGACATTTGTCAGCGACATAGTCTAACGGTATCGCGCACAGACTATACATTCTACTGACGGGTTCGCATTGCGGTTGAAGGCGATCGCATTTTGACTTATATCTGGGTAGCTGCTAACTCGATGAGCGCAAGCTCACTTCGCAGTCTCCATCAATTACTGCTGAATTTTCAGTTCAGTATAATTTGTAAATAACCTGTTTATACATTTTAAGTTCCAACGGACACTTCCAAATATTTATTTCACGAGGTTATCTTACAATAGTTACTGTTTAAATGATAAAACTCAGGTTTACCAGTGCCATGCTACTGTACGCATTTCTTTTTACAGTTCAGCTAAACTGCAACTGCAATGCAATGGGTGTGAGGACAACATCGTATATTGTGGTTGATTATGTCTAACTGCCTTTCCAAGACTTGGCAGTATTGCACGTTACTAGTACAGTTTTGATTGGACGGACCAATATGTCGTGAGCTTGATGAAATAATATGACTTTGCTGATTAGTAAAACCGATCGATTTATAATAAGCGCCTTGGTAAATAAAATACATTCCAGTTGCGGAAACGGAATAGAATAAATATGGGATGAAAATAGCTTAAGGAGACAAAATACAGTCGCAGTAATTCTTAAAACTGGACATTTCGACAATTTAAACTCAGTTTCGTAGTGTCTTGCTTGCATAGCTGATGATGGCAGCTGAATCTGTCATCGAAACGTTCACTTTTAAGCATCACTGAGGCCGCATTTTTCTTCCTTAATATATTCAAACTAATTTATTGCGTTTGCATGACGTAATAAACTGCTTTTTGCCGCAAACCGCGTAATTTCCTTAAATTCAAGTGCAACGTGTAATGACGCTGATACTAGGATGTCCGGTGTATTGCTCACTGCATTTAAAAAAAAAACTTCACTATGAAATCGAATAACCATCTTGAATATTACGTAGCATACAAGACATGAAACTAGACACTACATGAAAGAAATTTGCATCATAATCAAATTCGAATTAGAATGCCGGCAGAGCTACTTCGCTGACATTGACCGATACTGCGGCTACCGCAGCAGTCATTACGATTTTTCACCGCAAAATAATGAAATTTAATATCGCAGAAACTGCAAGAAAATACCCAAGAAATAAGAATAAAAGCATGGAAAAAACTGAGCAGCGATAAGTTGGGCATGTAATTTCTAAGGCCTACTTCTGGAGATGCACAGTATGGGTTCGATACCTAGCCGAGCCAAACCATTGATTTCAAAATCAGTATTCAAAATTTGGTATTAACGGCTTCCCTGTTTCATGTTTAATATGTGCGGCAGGGAGCAGGCCGGCAGCCTAACACGATGAGCAGTTGAAAATGGCAGTGTGCAGAACTTCCCACGAATTGGAAGAGAGATGACTGCCAACTCCCTCAATTTAAAGCTGTAAAACCATATAAAGTTTAGTGATCTTGACTCGTAGATGCACAATTTGCACATAGTACCTAAAATATCATCTGGAAGCTCAAAAAATGTTGACGTATGGCGTGTCATGCTGTAAGTTAACTATCGGCGATAGTCTGGCTAGAGTTGTTGCACTTTACGTTAATCTTGATACTTTCAACAATGCAGTGACACAAAGAGCGGGTTCGGAAACACTAGAGCAAATGTAGAACAGGGTCTGAAAATGATTTATGCCGACTGGCTGACGCAGTCCTTCACATCCTGATATACTGCTTGAAATCAACCCACTATTTTAAAAACTTTAAAGTGCACTAAATAAACCACCTTCTTCAAAGCTACCACTTGAGTCGTAACCTAGCTTTACTTTTCTTATAACATACTAACATAGTCCTTCTAAAATGCAGCTCTGGTGGCCTAGCCCCAGAGGCAAGAGAGTCTGCCTCTGGAACAGTGGACAAGGATTTAATTCCCGAGTCGGGTCAAACCAATGACTCTAAGAATTGGTATTCGCAGCTTCCCTGCTTGACGCTCAGCTTGTAAAGGACAGTGTGGAGAACAAGCCGGCAAGTTTGCTTGTCGTACCGTAGGAAAAGGCGCTCAGCGGGATTCTTCCATCTTGGTGTGGTAGACAGATGGCCCGCAACTCTAAGCGAGCTGGTTATAGCGCCTTGATCGCTTTCTCGTGATAGGATATATAATGCAACTGAACAATAAATAAAATGATAATCATTTGGATGATAAAGCAGTGCTTTAGCGGTATGGTATACCATCCAACCAAGTATGATTTTAAAGGTTGCACATAGTACCTAAAAGATTTTAAAGGTTGCACATAGTACCCAAAGTCTTTGGGTGGCTGCTTGACTCGAAGATTTACGGTCACTTCGAAATCTTGAAGATTGCAGGAGCATATTGTGTTCTTCCTTTATCTAACCTGCCAGCGTCTTTTTGGGTGGTTTTGTCTATATTTCTATACGGCTCCTGGTCTAACAGCACTGAAGTAAATAGACAACAACAAAACTCACCAGGTAACAAATACTTTGCATGTTCTGTTTTATTAAACCAGGACACAGTAACTGGTGAGCCACTCTCCACAACATCACCAAACACTTCGTATTTTCCGATTGGTGCATCTGCAATGAGAACGAAGCTGGAGGCAGTTGTTAGGTAAAAAACGGAAATTAGAAATAAGAGTGGCGTTAAACGAAGAATATTAACTTCAGTATTAGTAGTTGATTAGTAATCTTAAATTTGTAAGTGTTAACTAATGGAACGATTGACAGTAACAAAGAATTGAAGAGCCGCGGAAAAGAAAAGGAGTTTTTGCTGAGTCCGTAACTACACGGAGCTTAAAGCGATCAGCTCCAGCCGCGAATCGAACCCGCCAGAACGAACCGTAACCCACGCGTGGCACTGCAGGGATATATCACTCACAAAAGGCTGTGTAGTTCGCAGTTGATTCGTTTGAGCGATTAAATGCTTAGAGCCCAGGTTTGACATTCGACATGGACGCCAAACTATCCACTTGCATGCGCTCAGTTCAGTTTAAGATTAAAATCTTTGGGAGAGTAGTAGAGAAAAGAGCAAGCTACACGAGCACTAAGCTAAGTGTCGATTTCAACACGCCTTACTGAAAATATGAAACTGATGACAGCAAATTAAAAAACTCACTTTCTCTATATTCATGACGAGGGTCTGGATCTCCACATATAATGACGTCACCATTGAGGACATCTTGCCGTAGCGCTGATACATTAGAGGTGCTTCTTACGTCAACACAAGCCTGGAATAATATAGATAAAATGGTCAGTTGAACTAGCTAATGTAAATGTTTGTTTTATGCCGTGCCACTGCTCAGGCTTCAAATCAATGTTTTAACGTGTTGAAACTTTCCATAACAAAAAACTTTACGCAAGAACTTCACCGAAATTTTCGCTTAACTTCTTATTTAGTGCAGTGCAGAATTTAGGGATATTTCTAAAAACAAACCAGTTCCAGATTAACTAACAAGATACATCGTACTTACGGATACTAAAACGCATCAGGTTACTGTGCAAAGCTCATTAAACAAAAAACTCAATATTTTAATGGCAACAAAGCATAAAGCACTACCTGATCTACACATTAGGTGCACAGACTTTTAAGAAGTACGGTCAATTTTTGAGAAAACTAATTTGAAGTGCGCCTTATGGTCCGTAAAATACGGTAATTACATCGATTTACTCCGCATGTGGTAATAGATAACGATAAACGCGTTTGACGCTAATTGGCAATCATCAGTAGATATCGTGCAATCATGATGAGGTGGCAAATTTTGTGTTCTTCATGCTGATATTGACGAACATAGGAATTGAACCTACGATTAGTCTTTTCATTCAAGGAAAACCAATGGTGCGCTTACTGAACTGGAACTGGCATTTTACGATTCTCTCTATCGTTTCGAAAACCAGAGTAGTAAAAATGCAATGGTCTAATGTGTGTGCACTGAGTGGTCGAGTTTAATTTTCGACTTACAACGCTCAGTGAAATTTTAATATCGCTGGAAAAGTCAGCGGTTTTTACGAAAAATGTGAAAGTAAAATATGAGCTTACGCATATTTGATATCGCTTTAAGCAAATAAGTTGATGATAAGCAATTCCTTAACGATGTTATTAACGGATTTTTTATGATGTACAAGTGCTACCACCCGATACCAACTGAAACTAGTTACGGCAGGGGTGTCCAAGTCCAACACGTGGCACGCGACAACATCGAAAGTGGCACGCGAGCTCTTGCCATATCGATATTTCATAAACATGCTACAATGCAATTTTAAGTATCGTTATGTAGTTTACTGCTACAGTATCGTACTAATTAAATTAGTCTCCGATTTTCACTGTTTTTGCTCGTCTATCCTGATTCAAGACCTATGAAGTGTGAAACTGAGATATCTGCTAGACCACAGATTAGTTTGGCGTCAGCTACAAAATATGATCTACTGTAAAACAGCTCTTTTTAACTGATGGGCCGCGATGGTCCTTCAAGTGGGCCGCGAATGTTTTGTCATAAATAAAATATTTTTGTGCGAAAATGTATTTATGAAAATTAACCTGCTCGAAAGCTTCCAGGCACTTTCTAGATTGATTCTGCGTTATCTTTAGTTTTATTTTCAGATGCAGAAAGAAACATATCCAGTTCTTTTGAAAAACGCTCGCGTCTGGTTCGCTTAATTTGGAAACACAAACCTGTGTGAACAGGCATTTTCTGTCACGAAACTTGATAAAACTGAATTGTGACGTCAGCTAACAGACTAACACTTGTTCAACTCAATAATGCGTATTGCCATTGCGCCGTTCAAGCTCAATTTTGCTAGTTGGCTCAGAACAAATGCTTGCAAAAAAGGACGTTTGTTAATCCTGTTGTTGATAAAATTCAAATTACTGTAACTGTTTTTTTCGTATTTTTGTGAATGTTTGGTTCTTCGTAGGCAACATGGTTTTAAAAATAGAAAAAATTATTAAATTAATAATAGCTTTACAAGCATGGGCACGCGAGGAAATTATAACAACTGGCACGTTAGCGAGTTTGAGTTGGACAACCTTGAGTACGCCATTAGCTCATCATAAATTAAAAAAACAAACACAAAAAATGGTCAACGGTACTCAAATATTTGCTCGCAAAAAACACTCAAAAACTAAGCGTAGCCCCCTAAAAGGGAAGGTTGGCCCAAAAATTGCACTCGAATACAGTAATAGTTAAAGTTATTGATTAAGCTCCAATCTGGCAGGCCCAACTGGGAGCAAAAATTAAATATATTTTGTCTTACTCACTTTGCTATTATTATTCCAGCCACACATTGGGTCACGTGACAGCACACACATCCGACAAGGGTCGCAGAATTTACACGGATGTGAATACACTTCACAATTCGCCGTTGCCAACTGAAAAACAATTATCATTCATCTTACATTAACTGAAAACACACATTTTCAATAATACAAGATCAATTGCAACGATCTCAGTTCATGTATTTACAGCAAAAAAACTCAATCAGGTGGATAAAATATAACCAATGAGGAAAAACGGGCTTATGCAAACACTAAAGACTTTGTTACCAATTGGGATTTTTGCACCAAAGTTTCGCCGCCATTGAAGCGAATCTGAGTGGGTCAAAACAGAACTTGGCTCCCACACATAAGGTTAGGAATTGTGCCACAAACTGGCAGACTTGCATGAACAACCATAGTCATCACCCGCAGTCAGACCTTCAGAGTGCTTCACCTTAATCAGTCAAACACTCCTCGGGATTTATATACCCAAAAAAATTGAACCTTTGTGGTACATAATAGCGCTACACGTCACTCCAGTCAAATTTCCAAGCGTGACCAAGGCACAACAGCAAAACGACGTCGGCGTTCCTGGCCACCTGAATGGGAAACCACCACGATTTCCACGAGTTGGGTCGAAAATAGAACATCCTCTATCATCAACAGTCGCAAAGCAACTCCAGCAATAGCGTACTATTCACTTTTATTGCATGGACAATATAAACTGTTTCGACAGAACTAGCAGCAAACAATCAATTTTTGCTGGAAAATTTCTGCACCTGCATAACTAGCAATTCTTTTTAAGGGGAAAATCCCCTGCTGGCGCCTAATTTTGCATTGAACGGAAAGTAAATTACGAGCATTCATAAAGAAACAACTCATCAACTCTCAATCAAAGCAAAACAAAACGTCACGACTTATAATACACCTTTTTACCTCCAGCAGCCATAAGAATTATCATTTATCAAGGCGATGGGTTTGCAGAGCTTATTAAAATTTTACATCAGATAACTCAAAAAAGTTTTTTCGGCGTTACATTACGCCCTCGTCAGGATCTACAATAAATGATATTTAAACAACTATGTAGATCCAGGGAGTAAAGTAATCTGATATTAAATCCAGTGGCGTCAGGATTATTTTTTTCAAAATTTGACTTCGTTCAATTGACCTAACTGTCTCCAAAAATTTCGGTCATTTCAATTTTTTTTTTCAGTCATGTTTGAGGTAACAAGACGTTGCACTCCTTTGTAACCGCAACACAAACAAAAGTCACTTTGTTTGATGTCTGTTAGACCTGACACTGTGACATCGGTAGTCCGTCTGCAATTGTTGGTTGCATATTAGCAAGATATGTGCTTTGGTCAATTGACCAAAATGGCTTTAATTTTTTCGGTTTTTACAAATTTAATTCGGACTATGACTGAAATTTTACCGAAAAAAAAAAAAAAAAAAAAACCCAGAGTGGTGTTACTTGCACTATGGATTATAAAAAGTAACTCCCTGCCGAGACGATATTATTGAAATTTACCAGATATTCGTTCCATTTTAAAAGTAAAAGCAGTTAAACGAGTGACTAGTCCAAAGACTTGTGAGACCACTCTAACCACTAACTGAGGACTTTCGCAATCGCATAATTAATTTTTCTCACCCAAAGGAAGATACTGAATAAGCACCCGTAACTCTAGTGGCAAGCCGATTGAAATGATGATAACATAAGAAGCATTGCTATTGTACACAAATGGCAAACAATTATTTACCTTAATTCACTGTTTCTATACATCTCTGACAGTGATGTAGCTAAGACTATCTTCTACAAGACCAAGACCATCTCTGTCAAGACCAAGACCTTTAATTTTTTTTAACACCAAGACCATAAAAATGGGGTGAATATTAACACTATTTGACTTATCGCAACAAAAAAACTAAAAATTTTCTGCATCGCAATTATGACCTCCACACCGCGTACACGCTGTTGAATACTTTTTCTAGCTGTGCAGGATCACTTATATGTTTACTAGATGCTTTTTAGTTCTTTCGGTCTTAAGACCAAACTAAAATGCAAGACCCAAGACCGCAAATGGTCAAGACCAAGACCAAGACCTTTAAAAAATAGTCTTAAGCCCTTCATCACTGATCTCTGACGATGACAATATCGTCAAAACGTCGATTAATTTTTAAAAAAGTTTCGTTATAATTGTGTTACATGTAGTTTTGTAGCCCCATATAGCAAGACTTTATCAGTGACAACACTCAATTACACGCTCGTAAAAGCATAAAAACCGCTTAAACCAAATCAACAACCCTTTAAAAACAAACACTTGTTTAATATTAAAGTCGGTCAACAAACAGCGAAAGTATACAAAAACTTTGACAAACATAAGAGTGAAAAAACTATGCAAGAAAACATAAGGAAAGCTTTCCATAAGGACTAAGCCAACTGCTGAGGTTTACACAAGATATTCGTAATTAAACCATGTCTACAAGCTGGGGTGATGGCTCACAAAACCGACCTTAAAATGTACATAAAACAACTGCATAAAAACCCCACATTGCTCCTTTGTGATTCCACAAAAAAGCAAGGATAATTTTGCCAGGTATCATTAAATTGGCCTTGAGTGATCAGCCGCACTTCCATTATAACAACTTCAATTCTGAAGTTTAGAACACCATTTTTTTCCAAATATTCTCAAGGTTTCGGAATATGGTGAATTTACTCCCGCCCCATAAAGATGACCGACTGAATCTGAAGAGCCGCATGCAGAGTTCGGTTGACGTAAGCAGTGAACAGGTTGTATGCAAAACCGAAGAAACAATATGCAAACTGAAAAACCATCTCACTAATGTCATTAAAAACAAATGGAAGCTCAGAGTTCGTATATCTTTCAATGCCAAAAGCTATTAAATTTCATTGATTTGATAAAGTAAAATAAAAAATTTCAAAAATCAAAAGTAGTCAATAGCTGCTACTGAAATGTATTTACATTGTGAACTGTTTAAGAAAAAAATTCAATAGTGTTTCACATCAAATCTTTATTATACTCGCGGCATTATGCCGAAGCATGTAACAAATGGCGGGGCCTATCTCTGCCATTACAACTACGAAGGAACGTCGCAGCTTTGGCGACACGTTGTCCGATTTGACCGGCACGGGAATCGAGCCTAAGACTTTCCGCACCACCACCGATGTTTCTAACCACTACGTGAGCCGGCTGGTCTGAATAACAGTATTATTACCGGTATTACTACGTCAAAAAAGTTAAAGCAGACTGAACCGTGTGATCAGAACTAGGAACCTCACTGAAGAATATTTTGTCTTGACCAAGTAAAATGACCATTTCTTGCTGTAAAAATAAAAAGTTAAAAAAGATGTAGACCTAAATCAAATCCAATATTATTCGTTGTGCACTGAAATAAAATTGAGCTCAACACTAGTGCAAATTATTCGATTGCCGAACAGTTGACAAGCATTCACTTAACTTACTTGCATAACTTGGGAGTCGGTTTCAACGTACAAGAAATTGTGTTCGTCCGATAATAGCAAGCCTGTGATTGGTTCACTACTGACAGCATAATAGGCCAATTCTCGGTTCTCAATGCGACCACTCTGTAAAAAAATACGGGACCGCTGTGATAAACAACCTTAAAGCTATTCACCTAACCATACGTTAAAAATTAAACGTTAAGCTATACAGTCAAACAGTCATAAAAGAGGCATACAATTGAAATGCAATAGACTCCAGTAAGAAAGAAAAAAAGGCCAATAGTTGTTCATCGTACGGACTATTGTAATCCTTACAACTCCGTTGTTACCTAAAGACGCTTTCAAAAGACGTCACATACGAAACATATCGATTCGCTATATTTTATAACTAAAGGACCGGGCTAGAAGCAGTTTGAAAAAATTTAGGGATCGAAAGACAAAACTATATTGAAACTCGTGACGTATTTGGCCTGATCCAGTGTATTCGAAAGTTCACATTTATCTTTTTAAACCACGTTATTTGCATGCAGAAACCCACATGCATTGATATTACCTTTAAAATAGAATATAATTTCAATATCTTTCCGGAACTGTAAGCAACATATATAACTTGGTGCCGCTTTCCTTGCACGTCAACCACAGCTTGAACTGCAATCTAAGCAAAACAATTAAATTGGATTCAAATAATTAAACAGAAAATTCAATAGAGCTTCTATTACAACACGTAGGATCTGCAACTTTAGCGCAGTATCGCTGGGCCACGATAATTGTCAAAAAAGCTTAATAGTTAATAAAATAAGCAACAACGCAACATCTAGATTGAAGGGAAAATTATTACCATTTCTCCGTAAGTCTGAAAAAGAGCATAAGGTAATACTACTCTACTCTGAATGGGAGAAGCATGCTGTTGGTTCGCGTTACACATAAGTCATATAAACTAAATCAATTTTTATTCCAATGCACTTTCAATCTCAAAATGACATCTTGATGTAACTAGTAATCGTAAGTATTGATCCACTTCTGCAACAACTAAATCCACGTGAGGGTTCAGTAAGGACTCAACAGCACAATATTGTAGCATAAATCGTTGAAAAAGGAGAACGCAGTCTTAAAGATTTATGTTTTGGAGAGGTACTTCTAAACTCTAAAAAAAAAATTAAACTCCTGTTTGATAGCTTTTGTAACATGGAAATAATACCTTATGTAGAGTCTAAATTATACCGCTGCGTCGTCTATATCTCGGTAAATTCTGTAATATTAAAGCTTTTGGTACCCAAATAAAAACTTTGAATTAACAGTAACTACACACAACTTTTACCTGGGTAAAAGACTCTGCAGTTTTCGAGAACAGCGAGCCACTTTGTCCCGCATCGGGAGCCAGCGGATGTACCGGCAAGACAGAACTTTCAACCAACGGGTAATTTTGCACAAACGCAATGAAATCAGGGGTAAAATCTTTTGTGGTAGCATTTACCACACCGTTCATACCAGAAAAAGCACAATCTCCGGGAGAAGGATTTTTGAACTGCAACAAAATGCACATGGTCGGTGGAGATAGTGGCAAACGACATCGCTATGGATGTGAAACGTCCGGGGTTCGATTCCCGGACCGAATGAATCGAACAGCGTCGCCAACGCTGCGACGTTTCTTCAGAACTCGAAATTATGTTGCCACGTGCTAAGCCGCGGGGACCAGCCCTTCACTCGCTACACGCTTTGGCGAAATGCCGCGAGTATAATAAGGTTTAATTTTATTTTTAAATACATCTGAATTTATGTGGACGGTCATAATGCATTCAACTTGAAGACCAGAAAAAATAGTTTGTGGATTACCGCACGTAAGCGATTTAAATACAGGAGGTTCGGAGAAAGCTATTTTCAGCAAGTTTTCGCAAGAACCATCCAGATCAGACAGACAGATCAGATTTATTTAAAGGAACACTAAACGCAAACGCAAAGAAAATATCATAAGTTACATTCATAATAATTCATTAAATATGTGTTCCGGGGAGACTGCGAAATGACCGATTAAGGTCTTATAAGTCAAGCAGCCACCCGGTGATCACAAACAAATATTTCAAGTTGTGTAGCCACAGCGTTCAGCCGATCTTACAGCGTATCCAGCAGTCAAAGCAGCCATAATCAGATTCAACAGCATTAGTTACTAGTTTGTTTCGAAAAGTGTAGTAATATTGTTAAATGTAACTTTCTAATATCATGCTTTTATATTGAGATTTGAATTGCTTAAATGTTAGATTTCTTAGTTCGACAGGCAACGTATTCCAGATTTTGACCCCCTGGTATCGTATCGATTTTTGACAACGGATTGTCGAAAATTTGGGAAGATAGAGGTTCTTTTTCTCTGTGGCCCTAGTACGCTGATTGTGTATGTCATTTAGGTTATCAAAGAAGGCACTGAAACAAGAAGGAAGTGATTGCTTGGAGTGTTGGTACATAATTTTAGCAATTTCAAACTTGTAAAGATCGGAAACTTTAAGGATACCTAGTTTGCGATAAAGAGGATTTGCTGATGCCCTAGCATTAGAATTAGTGATTATACGAATTGCTTTGTTTTGTAGACGTTGTATTTTGTAAATGTACGTTGAGTAGGTATTACCCCAAAGCGCCAGCCCAAACAGAAGGTGCGGGTGGACGAGAGCATAATAAAGTAGAAGCAGGGTTGCGGAGGGAAAGAAATAGCGAAGTTTGCTGATTATTCCTACTGCTCTAGTCAGTTTGGTTATGACATTCGCAATATGGACTTTAAAGTGAAGCTGGTTATCTAATACAACTCCCAAGTATTTAGACGAATTTGAGCATGCCAATTTGTAGTTGTTATAAGTTCAGTGTCGATGCTTGATCACGTAATTTGTGAGAAATGTGTAAATAAGTGGACTTGTCTGGATTGATTTGTAGTCTGTTTGCATCACACCAATTACGTAGTTTGTTTAATTCTGAATTACAATTTAATTCAAGATGTATTGTAGAGGTGTTACTCACGACTAAACAAGTATCGTCGGCGAAGAGCCGAGGTTTACAAGAAGTAGCATTGTGGAGATCATTGACATAGATAAGAAAAAGTAGAGGCCCCAGGATAGAGCCCTGTGGGACTCCAATTGAGATAGGTAGTGTTGATGATTTGCTGCCGTTAATGGAAACAAATTGATAACGAGAGGAGAGATAACTCTCAATTAGGTCATGGGCAGGACCGCGTATACCATAATGGAATAATTTTTGCAGTAATATTTCGTGTGATACTGTATCAAATGCTTTGCGAAGATCCATAAGAAGTAAAGCAGTGTAGTTCTTATTTTGAATAGCATCATAGGTAAGTGTTGTCACATCAATTAGAGCATGAATTACAGAATGTTTTTCTCTAAAACCATATTGGAAATCATAAAATACTTCATGTTTTTTAAAAAAATTTATAAGTCGGGTTTTGATGATTTTTTCAAGTAGTTTTGAGAGACTTGAAAGTATAGATATAGGGCGATAATTCTGTAATAATTTGTTGTTTCCAGATTTGAAGATTGGTACAACTTTTGCTGTCTTAAAAACTTTTGGAAATATACCTAGTTCAAACACATAAGAAAAAAGCAAAGCCAAGATTGGAGCTAAGATTTCGCTTCCAACACGTAAAAAATATGGTGGAATGTTATCGTGTCCGCAAGCTTTACTTGTGTCTAAAGAATTAATTATATTGTATATTTCAGCTGGGTGTGGAGGAGCAAGAACAATGGACTGGGATACTGAATTTGATAAAAATTTCTTGAAGTCAAGTTGACTTGAGTTTATAGAGTGCGAGCTATTATTAGCGATTGTTTGGCCAATTTTAACGAAATAGTTGTTTAATTGTTGTGCAATTTCATTTGGGTCTTCTACAGTGATGTCTGCAATGTTTAGCTTTGGTGGACAACTTAACAAGTTTTTCCTTGGAGGTATAACTGAATTAATAATCTTCCATAATTTTTTGGGGTCATGTTTTTGTTCCATAATAGCCAAATGATAGAATAGTTTTTTAGAGAGATTTTTAACTCGTGTTAGTTTATTGGCATAAACTTTATATAAGGATTTTTCAGGATCATTTCCACTAAGAAAATAATTTTTATACATTATTTGTTTTTTTTTAATTGAGGTCAGTAACCCTTTGGTCAACCAAGGTTTTTGTAGGATTCTTTTTTGACTGCGAGAAGCTTTTTGCAGGGGCGCTTGTTTATCTATGACTCTAGTTATACAATCTACTAATTTGTTGAAACTGTTATCAAGAATTTCAGGCGTTACAGACGAGCTTGTAAGATCATGGCATAAAGTAGAAAGTTCAATTTCCAAGTCATTTCGGAATTTGTTATTGTCCATTGCCGTTATGTTTCTGTAAACATAAATTGAATTCGTTTCGTCGTGCATAGGTTTGTCGCTAGATATAATACCCGAGGTAGCATAGTGATCGGAGATTGGGTATACCAGAACGCCAGGTGTTAAAATACTTTCACTATCATTCGTGAGACATGATCGATAATGGTTTGTGTGTTTGGAGTTACACGAGTTGGTTTATCAATCAAGTTCGAGAATGCATTGCTTCTAATTATATCTAGGTAGTCCGAGACTAGAGATGGGGCTTTAGTTGAGTTCAAATCCAAGTTAATATCCCCCATTATCACTGTTTTTGTACGTTTTTGGTTGAGGCTTTGCATTTTTTCATCAAGCGAATCTAGAAAAATTTTAGCATTGTTGCAAGGGTGACGATATATTACTGCAATTGTATATTTATTTCGTTTTCCGGGAAATTGAACATCGATCCATAGATCTTCACAATCTCGTATCTTTAAACGTAGCATATCATTTTCCGAAAATTTGATTTTAGTGGATATATGAGCACCAACACCCCCAGCCTTAGTATTTGAAGGGATATGGATAAAGGAATAACCAGGAATGGAAACATTTATGAGTGGATTGACATTAATTCGTGTTTCGGAAAGAAGAATTATTGAAGGTGGGGTAGAGAAACGGTTAAGAAATTCAATTAATTCATCAAAATGTGCCTGTAGGGACGATATGTTAAGATGGATCACTAACTGTGAAGATCGAGAATCAAACTGGTAGATATGATTTCCAAGGTCATGAGTTTCGCATTGTTTTGTGTTATTTTGAAAGGATTGATATATTACTTCGTTGAGGTTATTTTGATCAATTGCAGTCATATTGTGTGAGGAGGCCTGCTTGGATAACAGAATGGGGACTACACTGCAATGGGGACTACATCCATTGCAATGGGGACTACACTGAAAAAATTCAAGATGCACCAACTTTCTAATCCACTTTATTTTGTTACCTTTGATATTGAACTTCCATAATCTCCGTCTTTCGATATTCCAAAGAATGTTCTTGAGTGAAAAACTTGCTGTATGTTTTTGATCTCGTATACACAAACAGCAGAAACACGATGCTTGGTACTCTGGACAAACAAATTTTTTTATCCTTAAACAGTGCTCAAAATCAAACCACAAATGAGTAAAGATGCAAGCAAATGGTAAAAATTTAAGTATGCTTATGGATGGGCGTACCATACCTGATATGGGTATTACCAAAAAGCAATAAAAAAGCGCATACACCACACTTAGTCTGCGGAACTCTCAAGGCTCATGGTCCTCGAAAAAAAATGACTAGCCTCATAACCCTTTTGGGATTATCACCACATTGTGATAAGAAGCTCGCCCCTAGCGAACATCCATCAGTCGCCTTTCTCGGCAAGCTATTTTTTCTTTTTTTGAAAGAAGAGCTCTTTTCAAGAGTACGACGTGAAAAAAGACGTCTAAACTGGTTCGCCATCAGAAAAGTTCATTTCTACAGTGAAACCCCTTCTACAAACCGAACTAAGTCTGAAACGTATTTTATCAGGAAATGTATCGGTAGCAAAATTAACATTAGGAGAGCATCACTAAACAGATCATTTACTTACTCGGGTAGTAAATATAGCGTAGAGATAACCGTCATCACCAACCACACTGTGTCTCACAATGTCGAATACGAAGGGATCATCTTCGTTGGACTGGCAAATAAGACGCGCTTTCACGAACGTGGTCCAATGGTTGCTGCTCCGCGCACCGCCCTGATCATCGGCACAGACCTGCAAAAGATAAGGAGAATTAGTTATGCAAAGTAATGTACGCGAAAATTCTCGTAGAAGTTACTTGATACGCTGAAGTGTGTCATGACTTTGCGCTGCATATCTCAGCGACTTAACACCTAGGCTATAAAGCTACAAGCGTAAAACATCGTAGCAGCGATGGTACGCCATTACAGTATCTTCTTTGCTGAAAATCGAACCGATCTCTTAATCACTCAGCCACTTCGGTTTAATGCTTGTAAACAATTATCGTCAAAATGGCTGATTTTGATGCCCAGTTGGAATTGTTTTCTGTCACCAGGTAAAATCCTCTCCTATCATTTTTAGTTCAGGAAAGATATTTCCTGTGCGTTTTACTACAGCATAATACTATTACTACACACTACGAGATGTTAAACAGTTTAACTGATAACTACCTGCGAGTTAAAAAAAAATTCTGCTTGGCTACGTCATTGCCAACATCAGCAAGTCATGTGCCATACCAAAAATTCAAATCTTCATTATATTCGCGTATTACGCCAAAGCGTGCGACGAGTGGTGGAGTCCATCTCCTTGGCTTAGCACCCGAGAACTGTTTTTATTTTTTTGTTTCGGTCAAATTTCGGTCATAGTCCAAATTAAATTCGTAAAAACCGAAAAAATGAAAGCCATTTCGGTCAATTGACCGAAGTAAATATCTTACCAATATGCAAGCAACAATTACAATCAAACTACCGGTGTCACAGTGTCAGGTTCAACAAACATCAAACTGATCAAAGTAGTTTTTATTTGTGTAGCGGTTACAAAGGAGTTGGTGTATATTTCGTTCCACGTCTTGTTACTTCAAACATAACCGAAAAATAATTGAAATGACCGAAACTTTTGTGGACAATTAGGTCAATTGACCGAAGTCAAATTTTGAAAAAAATAACCCAGCCTAAGCGGCAGAGCTCTGAAGAAACGTCGCGGTGGTGGCGAACCCTTGAGAACACTATGTCCAATCTGACCGGTCCGGGAATCGAACTCCAGATCTCCCGCACTAACAGCGATTTCCTAAACACTTAAGCTAAAACGAATTGCTTGCACCTGAGCTATGATCGATCGAAATTCCTTCTGTTGGTAAGAGCTTGGGTTCAGTATTTCACCGAAAATGAAATATAATTTGTCCATAGAATGTCCGGAATCCTCGTCTTTATAACGGAACGAAGACACAAACTGCGCATCCGCTGCAACGAAAAGAACCGCAATCAGTTGCACAACTCAACCCTCGTTTTTCAATAATCATAGAAACTAGGAACTGGTCCAAATATCGAAGAAGTTTTGAAATTGAAGAGAAAGTTCGACAGATCAAGGGCAGCTGCAAAGTGAGCTTTATTCTTTTCGAGTCAACAGCATTATATCACATGCGATCAGCTTCAACCGTGGTTTGAATCCGTCACGTAGGATCTGTAACCCACCTACGGTGCTGCAAGGCCATGTCGCAAAAATAGATCAAACGACATAACCGTCTCTAACAACATGTACAATGCTTTTTCCATTATTTACGAGATTATACATTCCTGGGGTACATGACTTCATGAACCGAAAGTTTGGTTGTGCGGATGATACGGTTTAACAATGCGACCCTCCTTCTTAAACCGATTTTTGATACAATTTATTCGTGAAAGTTGTACTGTAAATGTTGATGTACCATAATTCTAATACAGCAATAGAGTAACAGTCTTGTTGAGGCTGCGAGGTTGCTTGCTACATGTGCATATTGTACAGGCACTGCGAGGTTTGCTACGTGTGCAAATTGTGCATATTGTACCAGCACCAAAGCCATGGATTATTGTATTCACACTGGCGTGATTAAGAAGGGACTTCGTCTCCCTTAGTCACTAAATGCTGATTTCATAGCAACTGCAAGGTAGTTATGCTTACAAATTCACCCAATGAGCAAATGCATTACAGAAATACGATAGAAAAAATCTTACATTCAATCATTTTCGCTGCTCCTTGCGTGGCAAAAAGAAAGTCAAAATCTGGAAGATTTTTCACTAAATTTGGCTTCTCGGGAGGTTCCTGACGCGACATAGCTGCAATTGTGGTTGACTTCATCCCAGCCACAGCAGTACCATTATCAGACGGATCATAGCTACAAAACGGAGTACTCATCGACATGGCCAGCTCGATAGTACCATTCTGAAAAAAGCATTATCCACAGATCAGTTTTAAAAGAAACCTTGCCCAATAATGATGTAAAAGCTGGTTCTCTCCCGAATTGGTTCATTCAACACATAAAAATTCGACAAACTTTAAAAAAATCAGAGACAGCCTACGTAATTCTGTTCAAGAATAAGCAACTGGCAAACTACAAAGTTCATTGCGTAAGCTGCGGGTTCAATCACACAGAAACGTAGGAGTTATTCCGAGATTTTAAGCTGGTTCAAAAGCAATTTTATCCAAGGGTGCAGTACCCGACCGACGGTCTTCTAGCTAGAGCAGAGGTTTTCAACCAACGAGCCACGGCCTGAATGTGGGCAGCGGCATTGTTTTCAATGGGTCACAGAGCTTGACTAGAAAGCACCGCATTCATTTCATGTTTTTTAATAAAAGTAAATGGGCCACCGCCATATTTCATTATTCTATTGGGTCATGAGCAAAAAGAAAGTTGAAAAACCCTGAGCTAGAGCCACCACTAGCAATAATCTTGATACACACACCTATTGACGGAAATTCCCATCGCTCTTTCCTATCAATGTAAGTTCGTGCCGATAGTGCTTTTGCCCTTTTTCTAACGTAGCATACTTCGGCTCGTGAGAAGTAGGTAAGTTAAAGAGTGCAACACATAAATACCTCAATATTCAAAAAGGCATTTTGGGCCCGCAGAGCGTAGCTTCCACATAAAAGCATATGTGTCGCATTATAAGGTGTGATGGTTTCTACAAAATTGTAGCAAGCTTCTCCTTTCCGACCTTGTGGTAAGGATTTGCACTGATCTTTATTTGACTGAGGAGCGGTCCAAGAAACAGGAGGAGAGATACTGTGAGAGATATTTTCTAAAATACAAACATTGAATTACTACTTGAAGTCAATTCAGGAAGCGAGGGATATTCAGCCTTGATAATAGTCACAAAGTTACATAACTTTCATCTAACTTTCGGAGATACGTTCTTGGAAAAAATGTTCATAATAATCATCTCCGCTCGAAAGTTTTCAACAAAAATAAAAACACACGAAAAACGACCTAGAAGCAATCACATTTCAAGCCAGTCAGAACTGGAAACACAAAAATTAATGAAAATAAAAAACCTATGAATATGCTCGCTAACTCCGACCAAATTCAAATCACAAAAGCAAACTCTTCTATGATACCAGTTTGTTCATTTTAGTGTTGTCTAATGTATGACAGGGTGTAACAAACACTACTTATTAGCTAACACAAATTTCATGTTCACGCTTCATTCGGCTAAATAAAGTGCGTTCGATCAAGTTAGAGTAGCTAAATACTTTGTATCGTTGTCACACCTTCAAACTTAAATTTCATCAGATAAAATTGCGACCGACTTGGACAATCTTAAACCTGCGCTAAAGCAAAAATTAGGACAAATGATAATGGGCTGAAATTGAAAAAAATAAACAAAGTCAAAATAATTTCAGCGTAATTACCTGCATCTTGACGAAAAAGTTTTTCTTTAGCTCCGATGTATAAATACTGGCCATGAATAGTCAATGTTTTGTGACTTTCAGCAGAGAATGAATGGAAAGTATCAAGATCTGAAACAAAAATATACTATTAATTGCTGCTGTAACAAGTGCTATTGTATTGGAAGTTCAAAAAACTTTCAAGGGTCTTTCCAGTTCACATTACTACAAAGTGTAAGTATAGAAAACGAATCAGGGTAATCACGCCAGCTGTTAACAAGCAAAAGCACATAGTACCAACTGTTTGACTGTTAACCGCATCCTACTCAAACATTATATAGAATTAGACATCTAATTAGAGAAGCAAGCACATACTCATGAACAAATCACAGCAGATAAGTCGGAGTTAAGTGAGAAGCAAGCACATACTCATGAACAAATCACAGCAGATAAGTCGGAGTTAAGTGATATACAAGACCGGATTTTCATGTTTAAGTTCACAAAAACCGCCATCACCAAATACAGGACATTGATGCATATTTTTGTAAGCAAACCATGCGCACCAAACTCGGCCCAAGTGGCTGTATTAGTTGGGGTTCAGCTCTGGCGTTGCCTCGTTTTAGTACTTCCAATTGCGTATATGTTCAAGTATTTACATACAGTTGGAATACAGCCATGGGAGTACCCAGGTTTTTTGGTCACAGGGGATTATTTACTTTCATGGTTTCATAGCTCGCTTGAATGCAAGGGCACTCAACTTGCATTTTAAAAACTCAACTTGCATTTACCTGCCCACATGTCCAGCTTAAGTGAGCCAAAAAGCTCACGGGCTTTCCGCCGCACAATCAAATTTTTGATGTAACAAATTTAAAAAAAATAAACATCAAAAACTTGATTGTCATGTTACAAAACCAGAGGGATTTTAGTCAACTCAAACTGGGCATGTGGGCAGAGTGAATGTTAAGCAAACAGCAGTTCGGATGCTAGCTGCTATTGATCATTTTTAGATCAAGGAGAAATCGTCTCAATCGCCCATCTTTGGGTCCGCTACGAGCAAAAAAGTACAGGCAAATCGTATCAGCTGGTACCGAAACCGCAATACACACACATATTAACACTAATTGAAAGTAGAACGAAACGACGCTTAACACAGGAAGCAGTAAGGCAATTGAAAATGAATAAGTCAATATAATATCCGTTTTACCGCGCATTAATACGCACGAACCGTAATAGGGCTAAGAAGCTCAGCAGAAAACTAACAAGTTTCACGACAAAGCGAACCGTGTTTTTAACCAATTGGTTAGCAACCTAATCTGAGCATCAGATGATCGGTACAAATAATATCGAATATGATTCAAAGCTAACACAAAATACTACGTAATCTTAAGATTTTAGCGTAAAGAAGTAAAAGCACTAGACCTACATCAGTTTACTCACTTATTTGTCACAACCTGTAAGTAGGCGAACAAAGGAGAAAGGCAATCCAGACAATTATAGCTGCCATAATCATCGTTTATAAAAATTATCATATTTTGAATCTAACATCAAAAATCATGAATCAAAAAGCTGTGTCAGCGCTCGCACAAAAAATTTCAAACTGCCATCGAAGTCATCACGGTAGAACTGAACCAAATATATTTCCTTCATCATGCGCTAATTCAAACCAATTAAAATATTTGAAGTAGTAGTAGCAGCAATTTATTTGTCAGGCCCATAAAAAAAAGAACACAAGATATACGAAACGAAAGAACACAATTCAACACCAAATTTACATAAATCAACAATAAGTTTATACAAGTAATATCTGAGTTAAGACAATTATCTGGAATTTTCGAGTCACGATATTCAGAAAAATATATCCACTAAAAAATACGTGCAATGGATCGAAAAACCAGAAAAAACACTTGGGGGTGCCTTTGTAGTTAATACGAAGACGCACTTTAATAGTACACCACAGTAAGAGCGACAAGTTCTTCAGCACATAGTTTTCAGTTAACACAAAAACCGATTCTTCAGACGATTTTAGCGAAAACCAGACCGAAAGCGCAAACTGGAGAGGAAATTGATCGCAATTTGGATCGGCAAGTATTTTGTCAGCAACATGGCATAGCGATTTCGCGCGTAGGTTACGGCTCTTTGGTGACGGGTTCGATTCGAGTCTGGCTATTTCCTCAAAGAACGTATGCTTCACTTTGCAGTCACTCTCCAAGCGCTGCTGAAAACTTCATTCAATAATTAAAATAATGTCAGTTATTTCAATAAACATCTCACCAAAAAGTGAAGAAACTTGCTAACCTCAAACACGCCAGCACAACGCACCGTCACACCAGCAGAACAAAGGTGACCAGACAAGCTTATATTAAGGTTGTTTTTCAACACCTACCACAATGCTGGCGTGACAATTTGATGATATAAACAGCCACTATCCAGACCTCTCTCATGGTCTGCAGTCAAAACAAATGCAAGCTCAATCATTCCATTTACGGTAAGGTTGATTGCAGAGAAGTGCAATGTTTTGCACAGTTTGAGCATTAAAACATAACGTCAAGAGCGCAGCAAAAATATGTTCACGTTTGAACGGGACAAGTAACGAGAAAGTGCTAGTGAACCATTGTCGCACTGCGTTAACCCGAAAACGCAATATAATTATGATTACCCCAGTAAACTTGCGGGAAAACTCTCCGGAAAACGAACCAATTTTTTTTGTAAAACAAGGTTTTACTTCGATGACTCGCCACAGACTAGGTGTCCATTACACAGTTACGATGAAGAGAAGAACAATGTTCCGGGATGTAATACTAAGAATTGACTCTTGGGTTATCTCGTGTTGTCAAAGATATCGTTATTACAACCATTTGAGAGTCGAAATTGTGTTAACTTCAAGCCAAGCAATGGGTTATAGGGATAGAATAGAGCTGTAAACTCGAGAACAAAAAAACACGAAGACGTTGTGTGCTGGTCCACACTTCGCACATTTTATGTGTTTGAGCAATCATCTCTTTCCTCTTTGCCATTTCTGATCACAAACGCGTTAAAAATGGTTTTTCTATGAGAGACAGCATGAAAGAAAAGTTAGCGAGAATATCTGAGACGATACGCTTAATACTTAAAGGGCAACATAAGCGTGAGGGAGATCAGGCCTAAAACTCAAACAAAGGTTTAAAAGCAGAATTTACGCGAGGCTTAACTCTGCCTTAGACAACGCAAACTTCTGCGGACGCTCGAAATTGATTCAGACAATGAAATCGACAAAACCCAGTGACAGAAAGTTACTCTACTTCAAAAAATAAATCAAATCCTCATCATACTCGCGGTCTTACGCCGAAGCATGTAATAAGTGGCGGGGCTCACCACCGTGCATGAGCGCCTGGGCAACACAGCTTCGAAAAAAAATCGCAACAGTGGTGTTGGCGACACTGTGTCGATTTGACCGGCCCGGGAATCGAACGCCAGATCTCCCGCACCGATAGCGTGTGCTTAACAATCGAGCTAACCTGCCGGTGGTTATTCTGCTTCCGAACAAATCAAGAAAGTTTCATAACGCAGGCTAAGTCTTTATATAAGTTGCCAAGTGTAATCTTAATCAATCAGCAGCCATGTGGTTTATATACTTTGTTGAAGTTCAAATCGAGAGCAATTACTTTTGAAGCAATACAAGGCAACCGATTACCATAATAACATTAGACAGAAAACAATTTTGCATATATTATGAATAATCCTAACAAAACCAAAATACTCGCTTCCTCATTAATCAAAGAATATTTAAGGAACTATCGTAAACTGTTTCAACTCCAGAAATAGCTGCAAAGTGATTATAAGCAAACCTTCTAATTTTAGTATCTAACTAAGCAACCACTTTCGTGCTTACTATTCTCGACCTTTTACAATTCAATAAAGACCACGACACAAAAAAACTTCTAGTTGAACTTTGAAACTCTCGAACGAAATCTCGTTTTGACATCGCTCATTCAAATTCAAATTTCGCACCATTAATCGAACAAAATCTACAGAGCAACTAGAAGCGTTAAGGTGATTATAATCACAACCATCTAAAGTATAAACAATTAGCTGATAAAGTCACAGTAATTCTTAAAACCGGACGTTTCGTTAACATACGACTCAGCTGCCATCATCAGCAGTGTAAGCAAGGCAGTACAAAATTTTGCACCGCCTTGCTTAAGCTGCTGAAGATGACTGCAGAATCGATGTAGTCGAAACGTCCAGTTTTAAGCATTAGCTGATAGTAGTGCGATAACTGCGACGTGGTGCGAGAGAAACAATGCTTCCGGAGCATACAGAAAATATCAAAGTGATTCTCTATTAACTAATAAAGGATAAACATGACAAAATATTTACAAACGCTGATGCCCTCGCCGAGCAGATGGCCGAGTGGATTAAGAGTCTTTCGCCAAGGTTCAATGTCGATTAGTAATAGATTTATATTCACGGCTTTCCTGCTTACGTTAAGCATTTAAAGAGCAGCGTGGAGAACAAGCTGGCAAGTTTATTGCGCAGTAAAAAAAGGCATTTAACCGAATTCTTCCTCCCACGGTAAATAGGTGAGTAGGTAAGTTTAAGGAAACTCGTTGCAGCGCCTTGTCGTCTTTTCTGCGATTGCAAACTGAAAAATGCGAATACGAAACTCCACACACGTTAAACCTGGGGCGGTATACTGCTCAACTTTTGTTGCACTTAACACAATGAGTTAACTTTGTTTATTAAGTTAACACATTGCGTTAAGCGCACAAAAGTTGAGCAGTATACCGCCCCAGGTCTACTGCTTATTTAAGCGCTTAAACTTCAGATAAGATTTTCTGGCGTCAATCTTTGTTCCTTCATTATCTTCCTTCGAGCAAGCGGCATACTCGCTTACAACCAGAAACAATAAAGAGAAAAAAGGAGCTGCGGGCTTAAAATGAGCAAAGTGTAGACCAAATTACTTGTTCAATTGTAATGATCTTTTTGTGTAATAAAATCAGAAATGCATTTCACCTATAAAAATTTGGAAGATAACCTCTTGATTCGGTTACCAGCATTCTGATACCGGTATGAATAGCGGGAAGCTGGTAATCAAAGCACTTGCTGAAACACACAGCAGTTGATAACGTAAAAACATGTGTCACTCAAGAAATGCTTTTAGCCACAACTCTGATCCACAAATCTACGAACAAAACTGTAATTATGGCTAATTGTTTGAAGTTCAGCAAGCGTAAACACACAACGTCCTAAAAACCATATTGTAGTCGCACAAAAAAATAGACAAAAGAAAATTAGTTTGAGAAAAGGTTAATTAGTCAATTAACGCACGAAAAAATGTCGCACTGTTGATAAATGTTATTTCTTCCCACATTCGTAGAAACCAGGGGCGCACCCAGCATATTTCACAGGGGGGGAGAGTTCTAAAAAAAAACTCCATCCCGCACTCAGGAGCGGATCCAGAAAATTTTGGAGGGGGAGGGATGAAATTTTAAAGTAGGTTGAATGCTAACTAAATACGAAGATGTTACACCCAAAAAAATCGTAGAAAGCCCTTTGAAAAATGTTTTCATGTCTGCGGCGCATTAAGAAATTTTTTCGGGGAAGGGGCACCAAATTTTGACATAATTTCAAGCGTAGTTTTGTCCGACAGAATTACTTTGAAGCATATTGAGAATAAAAAAAGGCTCTAGGGAAGTCCAGAGGCATGCTTTTTTTAAAAATTTACATACCGCAGTGGCCATTTTAGTACTTTTTAAAGAATTTTTAGGCAAACTTTCTTCAAATTTTTTGCCCTTAAAATCTGAGTGTTTCACCAAATGTGATGCATTTTATTCGTACATTTTCGATTATGCGTGTTTAGGAAGTAAGGCTGATTGTTATCAAAAAGGTTCGAAATTATGGAAAAATTGTATTCACGAAAAACATGTTTGAAAATGGCAGGTTGGAGAGATGCATTTCCACATCCCCCCTGGATCCGCCCCTGCCCGCACCCAGTTGGCCGAATCGGCAACGTGGTCAAGTGGCAGACGCTCAGTTGATAAAATGACCATCTTACTGATCGCTTTTGATTCAACTCCAATCCACGACACTACGTTTGTGTAGTAACACGTTTTCAACGCTGGGCTTTATTTTTTGCTTTCAAAAGAATTGTGTTAAGAGTGTGGATTTTGGTCAAGAGTGTGCCGAAAATCGGACGCAAAATCGGTCGGCCGCCATAGGCGTCTATTCGGCGGTAGCCGGAGCAGTGCTTCCTCGGGTCTAATACCGAAGGGGGCGGCATATATCTGGCCTCCAGGGTGTTTTTACTATTACACCAAAAGTTGACCGCATGCACATTGCACAGTAGTTAAAACAGTTTCAAAATGGAACAGCGCAAAATCTCAGCATTGTTTTGACCAAATTTCGCGCTCATGCAATGTATAAAGCGAGAAGAATACTCTATTAAACATGTGACCAGCGTCAGCGGCGTGATTTTACAGTAAAGCAATCGAGTTAACAATCGTCATACGTTGTGTTGATTTTTGCGGTTTTGCGCTTGTAAGCAATAATTTGTGATACCCATCGAATTCGAAAAGCAAACTTCAAAAGAGATCAAATCTTCATGATACTCGCGGTATTACGCCGAAGCATGTAACGCGTGGCGGAGCCTATCCCTGCGCCCGTGCAACACAATTTCGAATCCCCCCCCAAAAAAGTCGTTACGATGGCGAGCGTCCCGCGCCGATAACGATGTCTTTAACCACTACGCTAAGCGGTTGGTATAACGCAAGTTTAAATTTGAATTTTCGCATGTTTTGTGCTATCATCAAAGCTACTAAAAAACGCATGGTTTCATGTGTAGTTACTCTACCACAAAATTGCTGCAAAAAATCGATCCTACGGTAAATCTGTAATGATCGGTAGATTACATCAAACTTTAATACAAACTCCCGATTGATGAACTATAAGGACGTTGAATTAATGACTACAACTTAACCTACATAACGCTACAAAACCGCACAACATTCAAAAGCAGAAACACATCCAGTACAATGCTACTGGTACCTTAAATCGTTGTTTTTTGAACGTAGAAAACAAAGTTTCTACAAAAATTCTCTCTTCCTGCTGTTTGCCTTCGAGAAAGCATTGGCGCCTATGTCGGCCGCTCATTGCATTATTTTTTCATTTTGAACAAAAGACGAACATACCAGTTATAGGACAGAAGACAGGCTTTTCAAAGTAAATTATTTGCATGGTTTTTACGGATGAAACAACGATAGTGGTCCCCGAATTTATATCGTCTCGGTTTGAAGCCAATTGATTACTGCCTTACTGCTACACCATCGAAGTGGCTTTCCTGATGACAAAACTCACAGGCCAAACGAAAGAAAACTTGTAAACTAAATTTAAATCCATTTGATATAAAAAATTACCAACGTAGTCTAAGGTTTGGAATAGGTTTTGCTTTTTGTAGAGGGCCTAAACATAACCGAAGTTTTCAAACTTGCACCTAATTTTTTCACATAAATCGAAAAGGTAAATTTTATTTTTACCGAGTCAACTCTACGCAATTTTCCTGAACTTTAGAAATATCCGATATCCGACCGGATAGTGCCGGCCGGATACCTCAAAAAGCACCGGATAGTGCCGGATACCGCATATGTATCCGGTATCCGGCACATCCGTACCTAATAAGCATCGGATCACAACTTTTAGGCGCGGACGGTTGGTCGCGAGCGGATAGTCGCCAGGAGACCAGTACGCTTAGGCGCCAGCTCTATTTGTATATACGTTCTAGCGTCATTAGGAAGCGCAAATGAGTTTTCAAAAAATGTAACGAGCGGCGGGGCTCATATCTGCGACTAAGCGCCAGGCCAACACAACTTCGAACCACGGAGGAGAAACGTTGCAGAGATGGCAAGCCGTAGGCAACACTGTGTCCAATTTGAATAGCCGGGAATCAAACCCGGGACCTCCCATACAGTGGCGTAGCAAGGGGGGCGGCATTTTCGATAAGCTGCTTGGCTATATCGCTCATTTGCTAATCGTAAATCATCTTGCTGTGTTGCCCAGTGCCCAGGCGCAAAGTTGCGGAAATGGGCCCCGCCATCTCGTTTACGCTTTGGTGTATTCCCGCGAGTATAACAAAGATTTGATTTTAATGTGTATTATGTCACAATTGAGCACTGTTTTCTTCTTCGTATTTGCATTATTTCAGCCTCCTTTCACTTATTTTTGCCAAGCTTCTGCTTTTAGACATAAACTCCGAAAATGTTTTTGCATTGTCTATAGTGACTGCCAGTGGCGTAGCACCGGGGAGGGGGGATTTGGGGGGTTTTACAACCCTCCTCTCCATTGAGTCTCAAATGACGTCGTACATAATCGAAGCTGAGCGAACAAAATGCATCATTGGTGAAGCACTCAAAAGTAGGGGCCAAAAATATGACAAACTTTCCTTAAAATTGTTCAAAAAGCACTAAAATGGCCATTGCAGTATGAAAATTTTCAAAAATTTTCTGGGGGAGCATGCCCCCGGACCCCCTCTAGAGTCGTTTTTGGCACTTAAGTTGCTTAAAAATAACTCCGCCGGAAAAAAAACGCTTGAAAAAAAGGACGAAAATTGATGCCCCTCCCTCAAAAAATTTCTGAATTCGCCCCTGACATGAAACATTTTCAAAAGGCTTAATTACACCCGTTTCCAAGTTTAAACGTCTTTACATTTAGTTAACATTTAACCTAATTCAAAATTACATGTAGGCTACCCCACCAAAACTTTCTGGATCCGCTCCTGCATACAACGTATAATCAAATGTGATGTCCTTCTGAACCCTTCCCCCCCTTCCATTGCAAAATTCTGGCTACGCTAGTGGTGACTGCACTCGCTGCATGCCCTTTTTCGATGTAAAAGTGTGTTAAAAAGAGTGCTTTTTTATGTGAAAACCGCAAAAATTTGTTGGCAGCTGGGGGCTACGCCCCCAGACCCCCGGTTTGGTTCCCCCCCTTTGGCCAAATCCTGGGTACACCACTGCATAGGGAGGCGGCAATTTCTCGAACCGCCCCGCGCGGCAGAACCTCTAGCTACGCCACTGCTCCCATACCGAAGGCGATGCACCTCTGCAACGTTTCTTCCCGGTGGTTCGAAGTTGTGTTGGCCTGGCGCTTAGCCGCGGAGATGAGCCCCGCCACTCGTTACATACTTTGATGTAATACGCGATAATAATGAAGATTTTTTTGAAAAGTTATTTGCGCTTCCTAATGACGCTAGAACTTCTTAATTTCGTCATGATTTTGCATATTCATACAATTATTTTTTTGCGTGAAATGTCTCAAAATTTGATTAAAATAGCTTTGATTGGAAATAGAAACTTGTTACATCTGCTATAAAATGTCACGTTCATAACTTATGTTACAAACGTATTTCATTTCCACGTCGCTACAGTAAACACGTACCATTTACAGAGCTCTGCTGTATTTTACTTAGCTTCCTTCAAACTAAACCTATAAAATTTCAACAAAAAAAATATTCCCCCCAAAAACCGAAAAGTTGCATGTGTCGAGTTTAGAACGTTATGCATAGAGATATAAATAGAGCTGGCGCCTAACTGTCCTGGCGCCTAACCGTCCTGGCGACTAACCGCTACGACTAACCGTCCGCGCCCAAAAGTCGTGAACCCAATAAGCATATAACTGGTAATACAAAAAGACTGCAGAACATTAAAAAGACATCTACAATTTTGAACGTAAAATGTTGATTCAAAAACATCAAGAAAGTTGACCAAATGACCAAGCCATCCAAAATGGCTAATGAAGCGATAAAAACAGATGCCCCGATTACAGCGGAAACAGTTTTGCTTACGTTCTTTACTCGGACATTAAATTTTCACGAGCAAATAATGCATGTGAAAATATGATTAGGCGAACTGACATAAACCGCTGCGAAAAACAAGATCTATGCACAAGCAGAATCCACAACAGAATCTTGTGGCATGTTAGTAACGCACTTAAAATAACATGAATTTCTGGGCTACATTTACCGTTCTGTAATTCTCTTTCTCAAAGAAACAGCTCAATAACGTCCTCAATATATTTTTAAGTACAACATTAAGTGATATGCACAATAAGCATTATCGTTAAGTGATGAAGCGAACTTTAATTTCGGTAAATGTAGACTTGGATACGATTTTGCTCGAGACTGCAATTTTACTTCAGCAATGCATATTTTACAAGAATTGGGTCACACCCCAGCTAGCTTACAGTATAAATCGTTATTGTCCACAATTTGAAAATGTACAATGACCAAAGCTTGAAAGATGTTTAAAATGTTATGTCATCGTAAATTCAAGTGTCATAGAGCCGCGCAAAAACAACACCGTACGTCATTGTAAAGATCACTCTGTCATCCATTATGTATGAAAACGATAAGATTATACGAAAAAACCAAGAGACATTGCATATTCATGAAGGAACTACTTTAACCAAGTCGGTGATTTTCCATGGCCGCAGTGTTCTCTGCATGTGAAGGAAGTCTGAATAGGAAGTGTACAAAGAGTTGCCAGACCGCAATATTAGCTATATAGGGGAATTCACAACTACAGTCAATTCACTGCTGAAACAACACAAAAAGTAGCCTATACTAAAGTCCATTTCTTGCAATCTAAAAAAAACGAAGACCTCGATAATTGTTGATGTAACTATTTTTTAAAACTCCATGGATTTAAAAACTTCAGAAAAAAGAACAAGTGTATGCAGTAGTAATTTATTTGCCATTATAATAAACACACAGATGCCACTATATGTGGAAAGAGACGTTAATTTTATTGCGAGCTGATTGTCTTTCCATAACAATAATCCTGCTTCACATATAGCTCACCACAGAAGAATTATTTGCATTAATAAAACTCGCTCCCAATTACAAACCGCACATGTCCAAATGATAATCGCAACACATCATTTCTATTAAATGCCCAGCACAGTGGTTTTCAATCAGGATTCCGGCAGTACCCTAGGGTACCGCCAGTACAGTCCAGGGGTGTAGCAAGTTTACAATTTAGAGCTGGGTTCAAGTAAATTATTAAGTTCAATTAATGCACAGGGTTCCTCGAGTCTATCAAATGTTTCATTGGAGTTCTGCTTCACCAGAAAAGTTCAAAACCATTGCAGCAAAATGGCCACTGAAATTACCTCGGCAAAAAATTGAAAATGAAAAGATTTAACGTTTTGCGTTTGTTAGACAGTTTTTCGTCACTTCAAATCAAATTTTGACTATACTCGCAGTATTTCTCGAAGCTTGTAGCGAGTGACGGGGTCCATCAAAGGGGCTTAGCGCTGCAAATCACATTTCCTACAACCATCAAATTTAAACCAGGTGACTTTAGTCCGGGAAGGATTTAAACAATCAGTCATGACGTTAGTCTCGAAGACCTGAAAAACTAAGAAGCACGAATTTATTCTATGCAAAAACTATAAAATTTCCCAATATATTCTAGCCATGAGTCATGTGGTCTACATCCAGGGTTTTGCAAGAATTCATATTTTGTTTCAAAAGTAAGTCAGGTTGAAAATTTCTAATCGAAATAACCTAACATGCTTACTCAGGTAAGGTAACATTCCATTTAGTCGAAATTGATTTGAAAAAAAATCAGCATCCTTCAAAGCTTCTCACTCTACAGTCCCCCTTTCCTTGATAAATACCAGGCAAAATCTTCTGCGTAGTGAAGAAACAGACGGTAATGCCACATAGTGACCAATATTAAATTTAAAAAGCAAAGATTAACATACCAACGTATTAGCGCATTGTCAAATTAAAAAGCAATTGAGTGTAATGTGCAACTGCAGCGACTTTGGGGTAGTTTTGTGATGCATGTGCAATTGTGCATGTAAGCGGCTCTGAGGAACGTAAGCGATATTTAACAGAACGGGTACTTTCCAATGCACAACTGAAAATTGTATTAGGAACCACGAAAAGAGCCATTCCGTCTGTAACGTTAATTTGTATGCCTAGTTAGCCCTTTATTCTGTCAAAATTCAATTAGATAGCGCAATTAGTTAGATAGCCCGGTTAAAATCAGAATCTATCACGTGAACCGTGAACAAAGAGTCAGCGTGTTAGTTCCACAAAACTTCTCCAGTTTTGGCAAAACACAATTCGCGAAAACTAATGCTACATGGAACTGAAAACGACCCTAGCTCCAACTCGGTTCTCCAATGGCAACGATCATGTAAAACATCCAATGCAGTCGAAACTTCATTAACCACCATAACAATTAAATTTGGAAGAGAACTTCAGTAGCCCAAAAAAAAGTTCAGAAAAGCCCAGGTTACTAAAACCAGATATCCTCATAAGATCGATTAAAAAAATCCGTTTTGTTGATAGCCATTAAAGAGGAAACATTAAGGCAGAAAAGTACGAATTTAAATTCTAGTTCCTGCACAGCACACTGCTGATGAAAACAACTGAACTGATGCTGTTGAAACGTCCACTTACAAAAGTGACTCTGGCTATATTTTTCTTCCTCACGCATATTTTTGTTCCATATTTACTGCGTTGCAAAACATTTACTTAGCGTCCGTAATGTCCACTGAGATCTTAGTTGATAAATAGTCAACGCATATTCAAGTTGGGCAATGGTCATGTAATTAAAAATTATTTCAATGCAATGTGAAACAAATCCCTAGGAAACTTTATCCATATCGAAGATGATCTTGCAAACTTGTCAAAAGAAGTATCGAACAAAAAGAACATTGTTTGTTATTTTGCGACGATGGAAGCAATTGATACTTTTATTTAAGGTTTTCAAGAAGGTTTTATTTCTATGATTTAATTCAATTAGAGAACTTTACAATAAACACACAACGAAAACCACGTGATCAATAAGCCAATGTAACTTCTAAACATAGCGAAGAAGCAAAAGAATAACAAGAAACTAAAGCTATAACATTCCAGGTATTAAGTTGCAGGAGTAAAGCCTTTTCCACGCTAAGCTTACTTTAATTTTAAAGCTTGTAAACTCGTACGTTTAGGCGCTAACCGCATTTTATCGATATCTTTGTTGGGGCGACTACTGTAGATTAAACCACGAAAAAGATGGTGCTGCTTAAACGCTTAAATGTGCGAAAGTAAACCTGCCTTAACCATAGCTAAAAAACAAAAATCCATAACTGGAGCAAAGAGATTGTACGTTGCAAATAATTCTTTTACTGTAAAACGACACTGATCTATCTTCACACAAAGTTCAGATAATCGCATTTGAAGTAAATGACCAATATTTAACAAACCCTTGGATTGGAGTATCTCCGCTGAAAAGAACACAATCACTAGATACCGCCCCATGAAGCTGCGAAACAGTAAAAAATATCATGACTTCGCAGCTGTCACGTGATTTTTAAAATAGCAGCTAATTTAAGATTCGCTGACTTTCCGTGTAGCAGCGGGATTGAAATAGAAAAATGTTTGCAAAACATGCTGTTCACATCTATGCAGCAAAACAACCACATCTCATTGAGGAAATTTTTGGTCAAGATAGAGTTAACAGATTTATATCCCAAGAAAACAAAACGCTAAATTGTAATACGGTTAGTGTCAAAATCAATTTTAAGCGATGTAAATTTAACCGTATTCCTCAAAACGAGCGTCTATCATCAATATCAGTTTACGACGAATTGACACTTCCTATAGCAAAATCAACTCACAAAAACATAAAATTTTTATCATAACTCTAGAAGTTTCAAAAGAAAATGAAGATGTAGCTAAACTAGTCGATTTGATGAAGCAGGTGGTGGTCCTATGTCCTGGTGTGAAATAATCTGGCAGAGGGACATAAGTTTATTCTTCCTTTCCAACATATATCTGGTAAAAACGTTGTTGATTCTACGTATAGGTTTACAGTATATCATCACATCTTTCAAGGTATTGCAAGGACCCTACTTGGGTCCCTTTAAGAAAACTTCGTGTCATAAGTAGGTCTCTGAAATAAAAAATCAAACCCACATCCAGCCTCTTACATTTAATTCAGAAACATGAAAAACTGCTACGCTAACCTATATAAATACTGAGCATTTTTCAGCAATCTCATAAGCACACTTCTACTGTAAAACAAAACGGAATTACCATTTTTTCTTTCTACAAACAAACAATACGTCATTAGAAAGCAAATGATTTGTTTCAGGCAATAACAAAAACAACGCGAAAAGCTAATTGAAAAGCAGTTTGTCGAAAAATCATGCAGTTCTAATTTGTTTACATTACAATTTACCAACGAATGCGCGCATAAGTAAAAGGAGTTTTGAAAGCTAGCCCGATTCACTATGCACATATACGAGCTCGATTTAAAGGTCATATGCCACCTATTTTCGGCAAATTTAAATTGCAAGTTTTTGCAGATATTTTTCTTTCAAATATCATTCCTAATGATTTTATATGACCAAAAAACGTCATTTTACTAACAAGTGGTCGCAAAATCCCTTTTTCGGCATTTTCGTGAAAGCGAGGTTACGACGTCACTGGTGAACAACCGCTGAGAGCCGCCCCTGTGACAACCATGCGTTTGCCGGTATTGTGGCGATCAACTCTTAAAAAAAGGCAGCAAATGCATTTCAATTTTGAATTTTATGTGTTATCTATCGTATGTGAGCAGGGGCCTGTTCATAAAGAAAGAAGAGAGGGGCCAGTTTAGTGCCCCCTAAAGCGGTTAATTGAAAAAGTTAATGTAAATCTCAGAATTATAGGCTGCACTGAAATATGGTACAGTTGTTGCTAGTAGTGAATAATAAAGCGTTGATTGAGTCACTGAGCAAAACTGGCGATGCAATTTAAAAAAGATAAGCATGGAAAGCTGTGAAATGTAGACCAGCAGCCAGTGAGTCATTAGTTAACGCTAGCTTTGTTTGCAGAATATGTTTCATATTTCATACGCTCCTCAGTGTTGCTTATAATTGTGAAAATAGCAATATAGAAAAAATTGACATTCCGACTGATGTTTTGCCTTATCAATTCAAACCACAGGCTCTACCTATGCCAGCATGTTTATCCGATAGCAGCACCGACTCAAGCAGTTGCGCAGAGTCCAATGTGGATGAAACTGACGGTTCAACTACAGATGTAGACACCTGGTAAGTAGTGGTTTTGCCGTTTGTTTGTCATTTCATCACTGTGAAGTTTTCGGTTATCGTAACAGAGAAAAATGTTTGTCACAGGTGTCAATGAGGAAGATGCAAGGCGATGCACTCAACGATAAGAGATTCGAGAAACGTGTCAACTGCATCACGGACTCTTCTGGTTTTCAAAGCTAGCTGCCTACACGTGGATGTATTTGGAAGCATCATACCATCATACTATGAGCTTCGAGATGTGCACGGTCCGCCAGAAAAAAATCAGCCGATACCCAAATAAAATCTGAAAAGTTCCAACTGATAGCCAAAAATAAAAATACATTATAACTTATAGTTTATCACGATTTTGGAAGATACTGTACTCACAGTCGCACACGTTAGTTCTAACTTTTTGTCACAGAACATAGCCTACAGATGCATCGCGTACAGAAGATTCACTAGCTGGAACTGGAAAATACTGGGACGAAAAAACAGACTAGTGCTACTAGCATGTGTGGTGACAAACATTGGAAAAAAATTCAGTTCTGAAGAATGATGTGGGTTTAAATACGCGATTTGAATAATGAAACAGTTGAACTATTCTTTTCAACGTTTAGAGCTATCTGTTTGCAATATTAAGTTCACAGCTTTAGGCAGAAATAAAGCTACGGTAATTTATTCACTCAAATGATACACAAACATTATGCAAAAAGAAAAGGCTACCTTTACACCCTACCCTTAACTGCTAGTTCTCTCGTCTGGTCTAGTCTATTTAACAGCGACAAAACTCGCGGTTGTTCAGCAATGACGTCGCGGCACCGGAGAATATTTTTAGCACTTTGAAAATCGCATACTTTGAAGCGTAATAACTCCGTCATTTTTCCACCATACGGCAAAAAACTTGGAGATTTTCTTAATCTGAGTATAACTCTAGAAAAAAACCAAAGTTAGCAAAATGACAAATTCGGTGGCATATGACCTTTAAGCAAATATTGATACCGTAATGTAAAAGCGAAGGTGATGATGTCATAACATCAAAGAGTGCTTACGCTGAGAAAACGGCGTTCAAAGCAGCGCAACTCAAACAGCACTAAAATACTGTATAGTGCTTATGTTTGCTCTTAATTATTTTTTCGTTCAGATCAGCGCTACGGTTCCAAACTATTCTACCAAGCATACTGAGCATGGTTGAACGAAGGAGCGACTCATTACAGCGGATTTCCAATCTCAGGAGCACAGCATTGCCAACGCAGCCATAATATCAATCGCTACCGCAACAGAGTCAAACAAACACATCTCAAATTTGCCACTACCTCACACTGAAATAAACGTGCCAAACGGGATAATTAAGCACGTTAGGTTCAAACTAACCTATGCTAAGCTATTGGTAGTTTAATGTTTAGTGAACTACATTTGTTTGAGTAATAATTAGGTAAACGCAAACGTGTCATTATTAGTACCTAGTCGTAGCACTTAACCAGTAGCAGTACGTCACATTAGTTATCACAAACCTTTCACAAGAAGGTAAAATAATTAACATCTGGAAGCACCTGTTTTGGTGAATAATACATGAACGTTGGTTCAATTAGATAAAAACGCCTCGTTTTTCAGTTGAAATTAAATAGGGTTCAGGTTATGAGCAAAATGTTTTCCACATTCTATTTTTTGCGTGATAGGTTCTACAAATTAAATGTATAGCTACTAAATAAATCGTAACTAAAATATTCGAAAAGCTATTGGTGCACATTAGCATTCTATAGTGAAGCATAATCTGACAGTTCAAGACTGTAAAATATGAACATGATAAAACATGTAAATTCTGCCACACTAAAAAAAGGGCACTTATATTAGTGGGAGTTGTGCCTACTGTCCACGTAAATCTACACACAAGTCACAAATTTCATAACTATGTTTATCAAGATTACTACCAGACTCGCAACGACTATCAATCCACAACCATAAAACTAAAAAGGCTGACATGTTGGTATACATAATATTAACACTAAATTAAGAAGATATCCGAAGTTTTCCTTGTATAGAACATAATATTTTACATTTTCGCATCTACGGGTCATTAATATAGATATAATGGATTACTGTAAGTAAGTCATGCAGCATCTTACCTTCGCTATTCACTTGGGCCAATGGAGTTGACAAAGACATTCGCAAGTTCAACATAATCAACAATAAAATGAGAGGAAAAATTGAGATCCAGAATGACATATTCATAACTTATTCCAAGAAGCAAAAAACTGCAAAAAAAATTATGTTTGTTTTTTTGTAGCACAAACATTACATCTTGATGGCTTGCTTGCCACTACAACACTTAAATGCGAAGATTTTACAGCATGAATTATGTAATATCCCTCATGCACTTTAATTCAAATTACTGCATACACTTTCCTAAATATTATCAAGCATATAATTGATAGCGTAGAATTTAATTAGCTTATTACATAATATTGACACGTTGAAAGGTTTCATTTATCAGTCACATTATTAAACATATTACTAGCTAGCTTTCATTCATTAGTCAACATTACTGGCAAAGTATTTTAAACAGTACCGGAATTCAAAATTATATATCATACACTAACACACTACTTACAAATTACACACTACCACAGCTATTGCAGAGTTAAACAAAACACATGCACTTTTGCCTTTTTCTTCAGTGAAAATACCCTTTTTCACTACCGTAAACTTAGATGAAGCCCAAGTATTACACCATCAGGAACTTGGTGTGAAGTGTAAACTAAATTTATAATAGTGCAAAAAAACTTTATTACATGAAAGACATTGCACTATCTTTGTTGCGATGTAAAGTAAACAAAAAATCTTTTTTATTTCAGCGTGAAAGCACAAACTCAATAGTAAACAAACCTCAAGCATTATCATAGCATATACTTACTTCAAATCAACGCATTACAAATGATGAATTACAAGTAATAATAATTTTATGACAGAATCGATTAGACATAGTTAAAAACATTATCAAATGCTTGAAACTTCAATAAACTACATCTGAAAGCAGTAATAAAAAATAAAACTTACTAAGCAGCTTATGATGACCACAAATATTAGCTGAGTAGATATTAGATAAACTTTGAATTTAAATCTGCTGACAGAAGTCAAAACCTTCAGTTGGACAAAAAAAAATCAAACAATATGAATTTACAAACAAATGAAGTTTGTGTTTGGTAACATACAATTACATCATGCCCTCAAGTAATGAACAGATGAAAAGTCAAGTCGAAATACGCTTCAATAAAGAGCAAGATCATGCCAGCACGCTTACTTTCTACAATGTCACTGTTCTGGTTAATGTAAGTGCAAAAATATATCTAAATTACCGTACCGTATTTCATGGACCATAAAACGCAATTTATATTATATAGTAATTTTCCTAATTCGTCGCTGCAAGGAATTTCTCCCTAATTAAAAGAATATTGGTTGTTTGAAAGTCTTATTTAAACAAAACGATAGTCAGCCAAAATGTGCATTCATTACTGCACCGTCCCTGCAAATTTTATTATGGCTTCCCGAAAAGGGAAGCCATATTGTTTTTACTTGGTCTTTTGTGCACTTTTTGACACTTCCAGCAGCTCTAGCTGCTAAACTACTGTTCCAATTCAAAAGTGATCTAGAGTTCAAATGTGTGTCCCACCTAGGTCTACACCTTGGTCGCCCTAACTTTCCCCGACAGCCCCACACTTTCTAGAAAAAAAATATTTTGTTTCCGAAAAATTCTTTTTTTTTTTTCTTTTTTCAACAGCAAATTTTGTGCAGCCTAAGGCTTTTGAACCGCTGATGCTAGAGACTTCAAATTCTCAGGGATGATCGATCTCAATGTGAACTTGTGCCCAACAACTTTTGGGGGTTGGCGGTCGTCAGGTTAAAGGTCAAAGGTCAAAAAACCAAATTTACCAAAACCTAATAACTTTTGAATGACATTAGGTAGGACCTTCAATATTTCACAGTATATGCATATCAAAGTGGGGAACAAAACTTTGCAAACCAATGACCTGTTTGTGACGTCACTTAGGGTCAAAGGTCAAATAAACGAATCTTAACAGATTTTTGTGCAGCCTAAGGATTTTGAACCGCTGATGTTAGAGACTTGAAATTCTCAGGGACGATAGACCTACATGTGAACTTGTGCCTAACAACTTTTGGGGGGTGGCGGTCAACAGGTTAAAGGTCAAACGTCAATCAAGTAAAATGATAAAAAATTTGATTAAACGCTAATAACTTGTGAATGGCAACTGGTAGGACCTTCAAGTTTATGGAGCAACTGCACCTCAACCAGGGTACAAAAGGACCAACAGTGATTAGTTTTGCATGACGTCACTTGGGGTCAAAGGTCAAATAAGCAAATATGTTGTTTTGTGTATAACTGTTGATTGACAACACATAAGAACTTGAAATTCATAGGGTTTGTGTGTTTTGGTATGCTCTTGCAGTGTATCAACTATAAACGTTCTATGTCACGTGACTCGGGGTCAAAGGTCAAAAAACCGAAAAGTGTTGCCAATATTGCGCAGTCTAAGGTTTTTGAACCGCTGATGCTAGAGACTTGAAATGTTCAGGGATGGTAGACCTCCATGTGAACTTGTGCCTAACAACTTTTGGGGGGTGGCGATCAACAGGTTAAAGGTCAAACGTCAATCAAATAAAATGATAAAAATATTGATCAAACGCTAATAACTTGTGAATGGCAACTGGTAGGACCTTCAAATTCATGAAGCAGATGCATTTCAACGAGGGTACAAAAGCACCAACAATGATTAGTTTTGCGTGACGTCACTTGGGTCAAAAATCAAATAAGCAAATATGTTGTTTGGCATATAACTAATGCTTGAAAACACATAAGAACTTGAAATTAATAGGGTTGGTGTGTCTTGGTATGTCCTTGCAATGTACCAACTATAAACGTTCTGTGTCACGTGACTCGGGGTCAAAGGTCAAAAAACCGAAAAGTGTTGCCAATCTTGCGCAGCTTAAGGTTTTTGAACCGCTGATGCTAGAGGCTTGAAGTGTTCAGGGATAATAGACCTCGACGTAAACTTGTGTCTCACAACTTTTGGGGGGTGGCACTCAAGTGGTTTGGGGTCAAAGGTCAATAATAGGAAAATATTCACAAGCTCATAACTGGTAAATGGCAACAGCTAGGACCTTCAAATTATCGGAGGATATTAAACTCAATGTGGGTAACAAAAATATCAATATAATGAAGGGTTACTCCAGAGCACTTGACTTGGAGTCCAAGGTAAAAAACGTGAAATTTCAGGAAACCTCATAAAATTCAAGCAAAATTTTTAATCCGTTAGAGGGCAGTAGGGTAACATGTTTTTGAGCTATTTTGGCTTAAAACTTTTTCATTCGTGAGTGAGCCGTATGAGTTTGTGTTTAAACTGACGTTCAAGCAGCAATAAGGGGCACATGGGAATTGGCCAAGTGGTTGGTGAATTGGACTCATGACTTAGCTTTGCGGATTCCTCGCATTGAAACTGTTTTCGCATTGCGGTGAAGAGTTTGTTAAAATAATTGCTAGCATAGTCCGCTATCAGATCATCAGGCTTGTGGTTTTGCGAAATTCGTTGTAATCAGCACTTGTTTGCTTTATTCATATGTATTAAGTTGGAACTTCTAAGTTTCAACTTATCAACAAGTGTGACTTCAACTGATTTCTGTGCAATACCTTGAGCGAAGTCTTATGCGAAATATTGCAGCCATTAATTTTTGCGCAAATTGTTAAGCAGTGTAATCGCTGCTTTAAACGTGAGTTTTATGCCGCGATTTGTTGCCCTTAGAATCGAACACAAGCTCGACGATTTAATTTCGTTTTGTGTGAATGCAGTCGTCCTTGCAGCTGCACAAATCCTTCAAGAATCATGGCGTTTATTGTTTGAATTTACTGCAAGATTTGCCAGCTTGTTTGAAATGTCAGACAAACAAGATAATTTTGCTGCAGACTTGTGTAGAATTGTGCCGGCCGATTAGCTCAGTTGCCAAGCCCATCCTATCAGTGCGGGAGGTGTGAGGTTTGATTACCGGGTCGGCCAAATCGTCACAGTGTCGCCAACGGCTCGCCACCGTTGCGACGTTTGTTCGGAGCTGTGTGGCCCAAGCACTGCACCGCGGAGGTGGGCTCTGCCACTCGCTACACGCTTGGGCGTAATACGACGAGTATAATGAAGATTCGAGTTTTTGTGCAGCATTATCACTGTACACGTGAAGAAATTAAAGGATAACAGTTTTATTGAGATTTCGATGACTGTATTACAGAAATGTAAGAAGTCGTTACAATATTATTAAGTATATGGAGCACAGGCTGCAGGAAAATAAACTTACTTCATGTGTTATAATGCCCACCTATACTTTGCACGGATTTGTTGTTTTTTTAGGTTGTAAAAGCGAAGTCACTGTGCTGTTCCCTTAGACGTTTGGGTCCCTAGTAAGCTTGATCGGGAAGCCATAAGCGGGTGCTTGCAGCTGCCATCTAGTTCTAATTGAATAAGTACAATGCACAAAAATAAAATTCTCTTTGAATGCCCTTACGCGTCGTTATCGTACACGCTTCCCAATTCGTCCCACGAACTTTCAGACTAGTCGCGCGAATTTCAGGTCCGCAAGTGATATACGCAACCGATTCATAATCTTTTTTTTAAATTTTTTGCGGGGAGCATTCTGCTATTAATGAATTCAAAAACAGTGGAAATAGTTCATCCGTTCAGGAAAAAAAGAGAGACGACGAATTAATAAGATGAAAAAAATGGGGGAAGTTTCTTTTTGTCTGTTTTCTATTTTTTCCAAGCTGGCCAACTTCAGCATTTTATTTAAACAGCATACGATTGAAATTAGAAATCCTGTTTCGACAATTAACCCAATTTGAGACCGAAGAAAATAATTTTTGAGGGCTGTAGGAAAATACCAGTATTTTGAAAAAAAAAAATGCTTGGTGATCAAGTATTGCTTTTCAATATTTTTATTGCACAATAATTCATCTTTTCTGTGGCTGCTTTTATGGAGTAGATTAAAATGAGGAATGGAGTTGCAAAAGGAGTAAACTAGTGACTTCTGAGAACTACAAAAAATGGCAAAATACAATATTTGTATTTGATTCGTCTTGACGAATTCCGAATTAGTCGCAACAAATTTTCAAATTTTACCTAATTTGTCATTTTCAAACTTTAATTCGCACAGGCTGAAGTAAGTGATCGATTAGGCTAATTTTTTTTTGTATGTTCTACGGATAGTCCAAGACTACCCCATGTAAAAAAAATATAATGCGAGCTGAAACAAATCCACAGGAAACGAGAGAAGAAAAAATGTGACAAATTAGGAAAAAAAGGCTACACTTTTTTCATAAAAATTGACTGTTGTGTCTTTTAGTTTTATGCATTTTATGCATGAGAAAAAAAACAACAAGCTCAATCAAAGCAATTTATTGACAGTGCACCTTATGGTCTGTAAAATAAAACAGATAGAAACCCATTATTGAGCCATAAACGAAAATCAATTGTACCAAATAGTATAAGATATTATTCATTTAAAATAACTTACCGTAAACGCACCAAAAGTTAGAGGTGAATAAATTTCTCGAAGAATTATGTAAGCAGTAAAGGCTTCAAAAATTTTGCTAACGATAAACAATGTGACCATCCAACTGATTTTGCAATATCATGCCAAAAGAAAAAAATGTTTCTACATTTCCAAAAGAATGTAAAAGCAGTCCACCCTCAAGGAGGCTAATGTGACCAAACACAGTCTCGTTTGACAAATACAGAAGAAAACATGCACATTCAATTTGAGTTTACTTCATACAGAATTAACAATGTGTGTTTTTTTTCAACAGCAATAGCGACTGTTCTGTTTCCTCAGAAACTTCAGCATTTTAAGACCATAATGTAACAAAAAATCTGCCACCAATCAGCTTGTTATAGAAACAGATATTTTAGTAGACTGTACCTTCACAAATTTGCAATGCATCGAAGAGCAAGATGCCATCATTACAAGATCCTTATCTGGCTTGCAAGGCATTAAGTCAATGACAGCTAGCACCTTTGATGACACTAACATTAGCAAATCAAAATTTCTTTTAGCAATGATTGATGTCATCAAACAAGATGTAATTTTTAATACAACTGTGCATGTTTTGATCAGTTGATCATAAATACTACAGATTTATCGCTACCATAAGTTTTGTTTTCTTTTACTGCTGTTGAAAGTTTATTTTCTGCAGCTTTTTTGATACGAAAGCAAGCCACCCTTCAAAAAATTTTTCTAAGGAGGCCAACAAAATGTATCAAACTTAACTGGCATTTTTAGAACTATCCTATATACAAAGTTTTAGAAAAAAAGAATAATTTTACTAATAAAAGCTCTGACAAATTTTGAGAGAAAAACTGCTAGCATTGCAAGTGATCCTGCAACTGACTTGGTAGCACTGCCACCTCGGAAAAAAAATTTATTCATTTCCAAAAAAATTGAAGTTATTTATTAAGTGATTGATAAGAGTAACCACTGTCTAGTTTGACAATTTACCTCTCATACGGGTAAGACTAGACAGGCCTAGATTTTCATTTACAGACTAGGTCTAAATCGGACTAGGCTGTATAATAGATAAAATGGTTGAAGTAGAATGAGTTGGGTTGTGGTTCTAAGATTACATGATGTGATGCAGTATAAAAGGTAAACAGGGGTTAGGTTTAGTACTGTAGTATCACCCCCCAGGTTCGATTAGGGTTAGGTTTGATTAGGATTAGGTTCGGTTAGGGTTAAATTTAGTTAGGCTTAGGTTCAGTCAGGACAAGATTTGGTTAGAATCAGGAGGTTAGGTTAAGGTTGGCAGACAGAAAAGGCATGGGGGCTTATTCCAGATGAGACCCGTTAACAGGTAAAAACCACCATACTGTATAGAATTAAATGTTGAAAATCAAAGAAGGATAGAATGATCAAAGAGGACATGGAAAAAGTGAATACAAACAAGTAAAAGCGAGGAGTTTCTGAGTTTGGGATTGGATAGGCTAATTCAATGTGACCAACTCCGTGGGAGACAATTCAGCAACTTAGCTGCTTAGCATTGAGATGGTTCGGCGCTGGGACAACTTAACATAAAAGTAGTGATGTGCAAGTATATATACATAATTTTTTAGAATTAAAAAAACTGAAAATAAACAGTACCATACATACATGACTAAGAGTGGTAGTTAGCAAACCAGTAATTGAGAGTTGATAAAAAGGTATCACAATTAGACCTAGCGAATAAGTTCAAAAACATTTGGAGTAAGCCTAAAACAAAAAAGTGGAGAAAAAATTGTTCAACGCGACTGTTATACAGTAGGCCTTTATTAATATGATTGTGTTTTTGCATACCGTAACAATATTTCGGGGGTAATGTCTAGTGTCAGCCCTTAGGTTTGGTTAGGGTTAGGTTTGGATTAGGTTCAATTAGGGGTTAGGGTTGGGGTTGTAACTGAACTGAACCCTAACTAAATTTAACCATAAACGAACCTAATCCTAACCAAACCTAACCTTAACTGAACCTGGGGGCTGATACTAGACGTTACCCTATTCCGATTACCAGTATAGTCATTTTCCCAACTGCGCCGTTTCGCTTATTTTCGCGTAAGTACTCCAGTTACTATAAACTTGAACCTGCTGATAGCTAAACCAAAAATTCAAGTTGCAACACAAAGAACATACTACCTGAAGCTTCTAAACAGAAAACTAGTCCCATATACCTTTAACACAAACCTGAAAATCTAGTCCAAATTTCAAAATCTATTCTCAAAAACTTCAGTTCTCACGACCCTGAAGTGGAAGAAATTATACCTAAAAACATTATCCGCGTAACATGACGCAACTTTCTTTGCAAACCGCTCATCCCAGAAGGCTCATTTTTGCCAAAGTCCGTATAACTCCACGTAGAAGTTGAGCGAATCATTCGTTACATTGTTAGGCGACAATGGAGCAAAAATGTGTCCAAAAAGACCATCGCCGCCTATCTTTCGTGAGGTAAAAACGCCTGAAAGTGTTACAAAAAAGATCATAACTTCGGTTATGCTTGTTGAATTTTAAAAATTTTAACTGCATCATGAAGCTCTTGACTTACGCTATCGTTTAAAACAAATTTCAAGAAAATTGGTTGTGTTTTAGGCACTCTACATTGTAAATAATTTGGACAAAGATATAAATTTTTGTTGCGGTTTTTTAACTAGTAGCATTTCTTGTCATTTTAAAACATAAATATAGGGCAGATTTGCAAAGAGTTAATTCGATTCAAATTAAGTAGGTTCAATTACAAAAATTTAAATTTCAACATGAAATTACCCTGGCTATTGGTCGTGGTTTTCCAAACCCTTAAAACTTTTTCGCTGGAAAATGAATGCGTAAATTGTCTTAAACCTCATGTAAAAGAAGGCTTCACTGAATAGAACTAAATTTTTACAACTATGTTAGATTGGTAGTGAGGTTGTTAACTTCTGTCGTGTTTCACGCTTGGACTTTGGACCATTTTGTTAAAAGGAAAATTCAATAAGCAAAATTCAAGCGGGAAAAATATACCGGTATCTATTTTACTTTTTGATTTCACTGTTTCATATGCATTAACATAGGTCTACGTCGTTTCTTCGCCGCAGCTTCTTGGTTTTCAAACCCTGGGCTTTTAAAATCGAATAATGTAGGCCTGAATAAAATTAACTAAAGGCTCGTTTTACACATGGTCCAAAAATGAAACATGACAGAAGTTAACAACCTCACTCCAATCTACCATGGTTGTAAAAACCTAGTTCTATAGAAACTATACACTTACAGTGAAGCCTACTTTTGCTTGAAGTTTAAAACAATTTACGCAATCATTTTTTTGCAACAAATCTTTAACGGCTTGGAAAACTACGACCAATATAGCTAGGCTACTTTTATACTGCAGTTCAAATATTTTTGTAATTGAACCTATTTAATTTGAATCAAACAATAACTTTTACTTTTTGCAGATCTGTGCTATATTTATGTTTTTAATATAGTAAGAAATGCTGCTTACGTAAAAATTGCTTCAAAAATTACTAAGTGTGTTCAAATTATTAACCATGTAGAGTGCTTAAAACACCATCAATTTTCTTGAAATTTGTTCTGAACGATATTTAAAATCAAGAGCTTTACGATGCAGTTGAAATTATATGACTTTTTTTGTAACACTTTTAAACGTTTTTACATTATAAAAAATAGGCAGGCTTTTTGGACACATTTTTTGCTCCACTGTCTCTGCTCCATTCCTGTCCGCGCAACTTATACGAAGTCATACGGACTTTGATGTTGGCATTAACGTTTTCAGCTAAATCTATACTGACATTTAATGGACAAAAAAGAAGAAACGGATCTCCACAAAAAGAAGCCAAGGAAGATAGCATAATTTCCACATTTTTTCCAAACGTTTTTTTTTTCGCGGAACTAATTTGAAGCTAATTGAGACAGAAGAAAAGCTCAGGGGGATCCTGGGGCATGCTACCCCGAAAAATTTTTGAAAATTTACATGCTGTAATGGCTATATTAGTGCTTTTTGTAAAATTTTCACGCAATATCTGTTTTAATTTTTTGACCCTAATTCTGGGTGCTTCGCCAAATATAATGCATATTGTTCGCACATATTCGAGTAATCGTGCTTAAAGCCAGTGGTGCAAAGTTACAAAATACTTTTACTTGAGTAGTTTTTTTCAGTAACGAGTACTTTTTTGAGTAGTTTTTTTTTGGGCGCTACTTTTATGTTTACTTAGGTCAGTGGTTCTCAAACTTGTCGGAAGTATCGAACCCAACAGGTGTCATGCAAGCATACATCGAACCCTTAATTATAACCAGGAGCGGATTTAGAAAATTTTAGAGGGGATGCAGTTTTGAATTAGGCTGAATGTTAAATGAGTGCAAAGACGTTAAACGTCGAAACCGGAAAAAAGCATAAGCTCTTTGAAAATGTTTCACGTCAGGGGCGTATTCAAAATATTCTTAAGGCGGTGGAGGGTGGCATAAAATTTTTACATTTTTTAAGCGTATTTTTTTCCGGAAAGTTAATTTGAAGCAAATTGAGGAACAAAAATATGGCTCTAGGGGGGTCCGGGGTATGCTTCCCCGGAAAGTTTTCAAAAATTTAGACACTGTAATGGCCATTTTAGAGCTTTTTGAACAATTTTTATGGCAAATTCTGTTTAATTTTTTTGCCTCTAACTCTAAGTCCTTCACCATATATGATACATTTTGTTCGCACATTTTCGATTTATGCGTGCTTAAGGCGTAAAGATGATTGTTATCAAATAGGTTTGAAATTATGGAAAAATTGTATTCATCAAAAACAGCGTTGAAAGAGTATGGTGGGGGGATGCATCATTCCACGCAGAGATAGTCATTTATTACAACTGTATGCCTTTTTGCAAAAACTTATTCTGATCTTAGCCGAACCCCTGCTACAGCCTCACCGAACCCCTGGGGTTCGGTCGAACCCAGTTTAAGAACCACTGACTTAGGTACTTTAAATATAAAGTGACACAACTCGGGTAGTTTTTATTTCAGAAAAGTACAAAGTAATCCTTGAGTTACAAGTCTCACTTGAAATCCCTAGTTGCACCTAAAATCGTGCGTTGCAAAGTTACGTCGCATGCAATGTCACTGATGTTTGTAATTAGTTAATTACTCTAGGCTACTGCATGACCATAACCGCATAACCGCAAGTTACAGAAAATGCCTAAAATGTCCACAATAAAACTGTAGGCCTATAGCAGTAAGACTATCGTATTTCTCTTTCAACCTTAATTATGGAAAAAACAAATTACAAAGCCAAAATTGAAGTGGTAACAGAAATAAGCAGATTTCCGCTTCTGAGTTAATGCTTATGTATTCATATGTTTATCCTTCTGCGTGATGGAGGCGCTATAACGAGCTCGCTTAGGAGTTTCGAGCCACCTGTCTGCCACTCCGAGAGGGGGAAATCTCGCTAAGCGTGGTTCCGCACGGCATAACAAATGAACTTGCCGGCTTGTAGTAGTAGTAGTGTCTTTTATTTCCGCACCGTCAACACAATAAAAGAATACGATAAGGGTAGAGGAATATAACGCGGCACAGGAAAAGGGAAGAAGCAACAAAACGATTGACGTTATGGCATGCAGGTAGGAGAAGAGGAGTTAACAGAATACAGAAGTGGGCATGGTTGCAACACCCAGAGTCGCTCTTGATGCTAAGTGTTATGCAGGGAAGCAATAAATACCAACTTTTAAGTCGTTGGTTTAACCCTACTCAGAATCGAACCCCGAGTCTACCGTTCCAGAAGCAGACGCTCTATCCACTCGGCCATCTGAGCTGTAATAGTTTCTTTTGGTGTACCATTTTGCCACCTTCAGAGAACATCGGTAAGTGCGCAGTTGACACTTTCACGATTGAGAACGCTATACTTTTACTTGAGTAGTTTTTAAATGACTACTTTTTTACTTTTACTTAAGTTCTTTTTTTAGTCAATACTTTCTACTTTTATACTTCGAGTAGTTTTGCCGTCAGTAACAATACGTTTACTTACGTACAGTTTCAAAATACTTTTTACACCACTGCTTAAGGCGTAAGGTTTACCGCTATTGAAGAGGTTTGAAACTATGGAAAAAATTGTATACATCAAAAACGTTTTTGAAAATGCCTAGTGGGAGGACGCATACTCCTCATCCTAACCCCCTGGATCCGTCCCTGGCCATAATCTACGGAAACCATCAAAAGAGTCTGACATATTTCAGTCACTTGGCACCATTAATTTTGTTCTTTTTTACTAAAAGGCAGTGTCAAAAAGAGGAGCATGGCACAATGCCCCCCCAAATACGCTCCTGCTGCGAAAATATTTTTGAATTGTCTATAGTCACTAGAGATGTAAATGCTTTTTTTTTGCCTTTGTTTTTTTTTAAATATGGCCTCAAAAAAACTGTCTTTTTTGCAAGTTTTGTTGCAAGCGGGAATGCTGACTGTGCTTTGCTATTTCCTGGCTTCTGACATTAATCCAATCTCTAATGGTTCTTAATCTAAGTGCTTATTGAAGCAGTTTTAAGGGTTCCGTGGTGGCCGGTAGGTCATGCTCAGAGGCGTACATTTGTGAAAATTTGTGGGGGTGATGAATCATTGCACCATCAACTAAAACGTCAAGACCGTGTCAACTTCTGGGGGGCGGAACTTGCGCTTCAAATTGCGGAATGCCCACCTCTGCTGTGTTGTGACAACCAACAAAATTTTAAATCGCAATACCATATCGCAGAGGTCGGCAACCATTTTTTAACGCGGCCCAGATTTAACTCGACTAGAAGTACATTTAAAACCACGACTACAAATCGAATAAATTATACGACTACAAACTACAAAATGAAGAAACGATGCGCTGGTTTAAAAGCTAAGAAAATGCAAAGCGCGTGCTTTTTTTTCTACTCACTCGCTCGCATCGATAGAACTGAAGAAACAAAGCGAGCATTGCATGAAAGATGTACAGACACACGGCACCCGTTTTTGTGCATGGTACTACGGGTTTTGCTTTTGTAGCCATGTACCAAAATCACATCTTCATTATACTCGCGGTATTACGCCGAAGCGTATAACGAGTGGCGGGGCCCATCTCCGCTGCTTAGCGCCTGCGCAACACAGCTCCAGAGAAATTTCACAACGGTGGAGAGTTTGGCGACACTTTGCCGATTTGACCGGCCCGGGAATCGAACCCCAAACCTCCCGTATCGATGGCGCGCACTTAACAACTGAGCTAATCGGCCGGTGTAGCCATGTACCGCCGGGAGAAAAAAATTGGATTGTTATACGCGCAAAGCATCAAAGGGAGGTTTTTATTATTAGTTGTAGCCTGTGGGCTTACTTTTTATTTGCAGCTAGCATGCGGCCCACTAAGATTTTGTAAAACCCAATAGCCCGCGGCTTACGAAAAATTGCTAAAGGGTCAGCAGTTGGGCCGTGGCCCTCAGGTTGCCGACCACTTCCTTATCGGCTTAATCGCACCGGTGCAAGCCACTTGCACGATCTACCATTCGAGCATGGCATGAAAAGTGTATGGAGACTGGTAGTGTGTTGCAGAGAAAGTGAGCTGGCCGAATTCAAATATCAGAAGAAATTGAATCTATGAAAGAGGCATATATCACAAGCCCTAGAAAGTTTATTCGCTGGCTTCTACCCAATTGTAGATCCCACGCTCCACTATTCACAAAGTTTTGCATAGAAATTTGCGACTTTATGCATATCCAGTAAATTGCAGTTACTGCAAGCCCTTAATCCAGAAGATTAGCCACGACGAAAAAAATTAGCAGTGACGATGCTACACAGGTTAGATTCAGATCCAGGATCTTTGAAACGTGTTTGTTTCAGTGACGAGTCAACGTTTCACGTTTCTGGATTAATAAACAGACACAACTCCAAGATATGGGGCTCGCAGAATCCGCATGAAACCTACGAGCTTGAACGAGACTCTCCTGTACTAAATGTGTTGTGTGGAATCATGCATGATAAAATTATTGGTCCGTTTTTCTTCGCTGAGAAATCAATTACAGCTCAAATTTATCTCGACCTTTTGACAGAATATGTGTCACCACAGCTTGAACAGTATCAACCTCAAGTTCAGTGGTGAAAGTAGAAAATTTTTCTTACCGGTACTACGGCAGAAGCCCAGAACAGTGGTGAAAGTAAAAACAATTTTGTAGTTGCTGATAAAAAGAGGCAAATGAGTCTTAGGTATCCACTTGTCCAGTCACAAAATCCTAAACGCCTTAACTATACCCAAAACTTTAAATTTTAACGAACTATGAAATATCACAGCGTTTCCCAAACTGTGGTACGCGTACCACAGTTTTTTTCAGGTGGTACGCCTAAAATTCCAAAATTAATTTATTCTTTCATAAATGTTGATGAATGTAAGGCTACGTTCACATGAGACTTTGTTTCGTTCGCAACGAAAAAAAAAACTCGTATCTGTGGAGACTGCATACAATGGTGTAATAAACATGTGATCGCAAGCGAATTCAAAGTAACCCGAAAAGAAAGCAGACCAGCTTCATAAAGGTTACCGTTTAACGTACAGTAATTTACGTATCGGCTGGTATAAAGAGCAGGTGACGTAAGCAATGCTACATATATGTTGCGGCAGAAGTAGGCTTACTACGCAACTTTTGCTGTGATGAGTGACGAGACGAGTCTACTACAACATTCCTTTAAAGGCTTGTTGGGTCTACGCTTATTGCCTTGCTGTTAATCACCGTTGAAGTGAACTGGAGCCAAAACTTCGTCTAAAACATTGACGAGCTAGTTGTGCATAAACAAGCGCATCTATCTCATTGAATACTGATTGGAAATAATAATTAAACAAATTACCATTTTTTTCACAAATACGTCATAAATACCAGGGCTTTGGAGCAGGCACAAATTCTCGACTGCTGACGGCTCTAGCTTCGTGTCTCTCTTCTACCACAAAGCAGCTCCGGCTCCGCAGCTCCTTGATACCACTGTTCCTGCTCCTTCGGTTAAAAATTGAAATCCAAGCATGTTTGTGCAATTTGAAATTTTCACTCGTTTAATCACAAAACTTTATAAATTCAAACCTTTTATTTCGAACACAGTGCACAGTCTTCAACACAAAGTTTTAAATTAAGTGAAATGCACCAATAGCAGTAGCATCTCAGGAAATGAATCGAAGCTGGAGCTAACTTTCAAACAACTGGCTCCAGCTCGACTTAAATTTCACAAAGAGCTCCAGCTCTCCTGAAAAAGCCTGGCTGCGGTTCCTAGTCTTAGCTCCAGCTCCAAAGCCCTGATAATGCATCGTGCAAGTGTTATTGCAGGGGTGGCCAACCTTTTGATTCCATGCGCCAATATTTTTCACCCTTAATGTAGATGCGCCCCAAGCATCCATTTCTTTTCAGTTCTTTAAAACAAGGGCGTGCAATATCGATGAAGAGCAAAAAAAGGTCTTCACTTTACGCCTTCAGACAGTGGCGCACCCAGGATTCGGCAAAGGGGGGCTACAATCGGGGGTCTGGGGGTGAAACTCCCAGCCGCCAACGGATTTTTACGGTTTTCATATAAAAAACACTCATTTTAGCATACTTTTTCATTGAAAAAGGGCGTGCAGTGAGTGCAGTCACTACGGACAATGCAAAAATATTTTCGCATCTTATGTCTAAAAGCAGAAGCTTGGCTAAAATACTGTAAGTGAAAGGAGGCTACAACTAATATTAGTTTGAGAAATTATAAACTGAAAGTTAGGTTTTAGCACCTTATTACAGGGCCAAGGGAGGGGAGGGCACGGCGCATGCGCCGCCGGTTGGCCACCCCTGTGTTATTGCAATTAAGGGTTTTTTCGTAAGCATGCGCAATTTTTATGCTGAAGTGGTACGGTGAGTTTTTGAAACTGTTTCAGTGGTACATTCATGGAAGAGTTTGGGAAACCTTGAAGTATCAGATAATTTGAGAATGGCTAAAACGCAAATAACTAATTTGTCTCTGGATTAGAATGAATCGCTAACCTGAGACTCGAAACAATGTCCTGTAGTACTGTTGCCTGCGTATTGGAGAGTAAAAGGTTTGCCACAGAACTATTTTGACATCAAATTTGAAAAAGCTATTTGGGGAGGGGGGGGGAATTACGTTGTCATTAAAATGAGGCTATCATTTGCGCGAAGGAAAATTTTAGATTGTGATGATTTCCACGTCAATGTGGCCAAACTTTTGTAAAAAAAATGCCTAGTCTAGGCGTGTCCTAAAAAACTTTGAGAATTTTTTGGGCTGCAGCCGAGACCCTCAAACAAACCCGGTTATTTAGCTTACGGGCACTTCGAACAAAAGGCTGTTATCATTAAAGAATTTTGATTTTGATGAAAAGTTTTGAAATTAATTCTATACAAAAATAAATTTATTTAATAAAAGTGAGTCCACTCGTGAATTTTTTTTGTTTTTGGATGATGTGACTTGTGGAATGTGCTATAGACTGGATTTAGATTTAAAATCTTTTACCGGAACGGCGTACCGGACCGTTCCGGCTTACTTTCACCACTGCAAGTTATTTTCCAGCAGGACGGTGCACCCCCTCATTGGGGTCTTGCAGTTCGTCAATTTTTGAATGACACATTTCCAGAAAGATGGATTGAACGTGATGGTCCCATTCCATGGCCGCCACGTTTCCCTGATATCACACCATTGGATTTTTCCCTATGGGGCTATGTAAAGGATATCGTTTACCGAACCAAGTCAGAGACGTTAGTGATTTGCAACAACGAATAACTGAAGCACTTGATACAGTTACTGTGGATATGTTAGCAAGAACATAGCTAGAAATTGAATATCGATTGGATATCCTACGTGCGACTGATGGTGCACGTGTAGAAGTAGGCCTATACTAAAGCATCTACGTAAACTTAAAGCATTTTCCTTTACTATAAAACAAACCGATCGAAAATATCTAACAAGTAAGGCTGTGGCGAATTTTTGAAATTGTAGCAATAATTTATAACCACCCTGTACAATGACATATGAGATACTCTGTCATGTTAGTCGTGCGATTTAACGCTGATATCACGTGACACAGCTGGATGCATACTTTTGTTTCATCGCTTCGGTTTGCGACGCCAGGTAGAACTCTGCTGACGAGAGGCTGGCACCGGTAACCAAAAACTCATTTAAGCAATGGATAGCTGGTGAATCAATGGTTAGCATTAAAGCCGAATATCTGTCATTATCGGACTCGGCAGTAACCGCACTCCAGCCGTTTGTCTCGACGTGTCTGTGCGAGTCAGCATGTTCAACGTTGACGGCAAACGTCGTTCCTGCATAACCACGGGGTACTAGCATCGTACAAACATCGTAGCCACGGGGAGGGGGTTTGGGGGTTGCAACCCCCCCTTATTGAGCCTCAAATGACGTCATACATTCTTCTTTTACTGATATTATTTCAAAGAAAATGCGTCATTGATGAAGCACTCAAAGTTAGGGACCAAAAAAGTGACAAGCTTTCCCCAAAAATTGTTTAACAAGCTCTAGAATTGCCTTTACAGCATAATTTTTAAAAATTTTCCGGGGGAGCATTCCCATTCCCCCCTTGAATCGTTTTTGGCACTTAGGCTAAGTTGCTTAAAATTAACTCTGCTGAAAAAAACTACGCTTGAAAAAGGGACGAAAATTGCTGCCCCCTCCCGGAAAAAATTTCTGAATACGCCCCTGACATGAAACATTTTCAAAAGGGTTATTTACGCTCGTTTCCGGGTCTAAACCTCTTAGTATTTAGTAAACGTTCAACTAAATTCAAAATTACACTCCCCCCACCAAAACTTTCTGGAATCGCTCCTTTATAAAACGTATGGTCAAATGTGACGTCATTCACAAAACCCCTCCCATTGCAAAATCCTGTCTACGCTAGTGACTGGAACCATGGCAATTCGACAATCCTAAATCAGCTTCAGTGTATTTGTAATAAATTTATTCGACTGACTTTAGGACTAAGCCGTAATGAAGACGTCTTGCCACTGATGAAACAGCATACGGTAACTTACTAACGATTAACGATATATTTAGATATGAAATGGCTGTACTTATGTTTAGATTCCATAACCGTACTCTACCATCGACTTTCGATCCTATTTTCCAATCCAAGTCTACTTCACTTACAACTCGAAGCAATAGTCGCGTAATCCCAATAAGCTGTCGTAGTGCTGTCAGTCAGCAATCAATTAGATATATTGGTCCCAAAACATGGAATAATATTGCTCTACCTATTAGAGAATCTACCACAATCGCCGCGTTTAAGAAAAATTAAAACAGCACTTTTTAAATAGTTACTAGCTCTTCCTTAACCTTGCCTGCATAGGTTAAATTATTTCGAACAGAAAACTGCTTTCTGCTATTTTTTCAGGTAACCCACGTCGAGCCCTGTGACTTCACCAAGCTTCAAACCCACCGTCGCTTTTGGACATTTGTATTTAGCTATTTTAGGCCTAGATTTGGTGAGATGGTAGGATCTATTGCATGCCAAATTGTGCTCGGTTCATTTTGCTCCGCCTTCGGCTCCCTCTCAAACAGGATACTAGTTTTTTTTTTGCGTTGTTTATCAGCTCTTGCCATCTTGAGAGACCACCAATTTTCTGAAACAGTTTTGCCCCCAGATTCGCAAACAACTTGATTTTGCCAATTTTTATTACACAATCTCTGTATATACTCTTGCATAATGCATAGTCATAGTGCATTGTTAATATCTTAACAAAAACTATTTCAAATACGAGATAAAATCATATTTTTCTCATTTGTGATAGTTGTCGTAAATCTGCGGTCATGCTGGACAAGTCAAGTCAAGTTTATTTTCCAAACGCTTTATAAGACATGCGCTGGAAAGAACAGCGCAAGACCATTCGGTCATCTTTGAGTCTGCTGTACCTTAAAGAATGTTACAAAACATGGCACAAAAAAACTTGATCTAGACGTACACATCAAAAACAAAACTGAAATAAAAGTTAAAAAAACGTTCACGCATTAAAACAAAAATAAACGTCAACACAGTAGACAAACACATGCAGTTATCCAAAGAAGTGTCAAACAGCTTTGCATAAGATTATATCAAAACGTTGTTACCAGGCCCGTTGCCAGAAAATTTTTTCAGGTAGGGGCCCGTTGGGGCCCGCATTTTTATTACACGCATTACGTCAAACACTGCGACAATGTAGTAGTAGGTTAACATAATTTTCATCATGCTATACATGAACTGTACACAGGCCCGTAGCCAGAAATTTTTTTCTGGGGGGGCCCGTTGGGGCCCGCATTTTTATTACATATATGAAGTCAAACACTGCGACAATGTAGTAGTAGGTTAATATAATTTTCATCATGCTATACATGAACTGTACACGTGTACAGCTTATTGGCTTCTCTGTACGGTTTATGCGCACGATATTCTAAAAGTAAATAAGTTTCTGAAGATGAACACTACAACAATAGTTTTGCTTGTATTACGTGCACAGATTCGCCCGCACGAATATCGCTGGAAAGATGGCAACTATAAGTCTGACATTTTATCTACAGAAAAACTCTGTTGCTGCAACACAAACCACAGTGTATAGTATTCTTTAGGATCAGGATTGCCAACCTTTTGACAAAACTACGTATACCAAATTAACTGTGAAAATGTTCCAAAAAAATTATGCTAAACTCGCGGTTTCCTTGCGCAAGTAAATTTTCTTCCTTTTCTTTAGGTATCAATTCAATCTTTCTTTTATTTCTGACCGGCAAGTGGCTGTAAAAAGATAACGACGAAAAATATGCCCCAGAAAAGGAGTGTGCAACAAAACGAATAAACGTTAAAACAAGCATAATTAGACAAACTATGCTTGGTTGCAAAACCGGGTAAGGTAAGCAAGAAGTCCTTACATTTAAGATTCCTGACCAATCTTCTACCTAGCGGTTTTTTCGGTGCTCCTTTCCAAACATATTTGTATGAGGATGTATTTGTATTATAAAGCTGATTTTTGGGCCTATGCTTTTTGCTGTTTTTTTCTTGTGCCTTACCGTTTATCTTGATTCTGTTAGGATAAATGAACTGCTACTACTAATACCGTTATACAATTGCACAAGTAATTAGCCTACGTTGGCTCTATACTCTCTCTACGCAAGACTTCTATTACATCTACAGCAGCTATGACTAAATTTTATCTTCTTCCATCACAAGGAATTTTGTGATTTCAAAAACACGATTCCTTTCAAAGCCACGAGTCCAAGCATAATCGAGGAGACAAATGCTGACTGGCTGAAGAAGAGTTGCGATAATGTGGTTTTTGCGTTTTACCCCCGATAGACTGAGTTTAGGCGTGTTTTCAAAATGTACCGGAAATATAGGCTACCAAACCAAAACTTTACCTACCAAATAGCCAAAAAATATACCAGATTTTTCGAATCTGGTATACTAGTTGGCAACACTGTTTACGATTGAAATGAAAATAGCAGTAAAAATTTAGCTCAAAAGCAGGTTCGTCTGCGGAGTTCCAACTTCCAACCGCACTTTTTTGCTCCGGCGCAAAACCAGGGTCACGCGTTTATCACCATCATTGTTACATTATAGGTCTACTAGCGCTATTTTCGACTAGTAGCCTAGTCGTAAAACAAAGTTTATGTCGAAGGCCTATGTATAATTTCGCAATTTTTTTCAGAAAAATTTGCAAATTTTTTGCCAAGTTACAGAGGAGGCCCAAGGTTTTTTAGGGGGAGCCCGGCCCCCCCTGTGCTCCCCCCTCGTAGCTACGGACCTGGTTGTTACTTAATCTACATACTTTGCCAGACACTTAGCTTTGAACAATTTTTTAAATTTATATAATGAGACGTTTCGATCTTCTAATGATTTCTAATGATTAACGAAGGACAGGATTTCTTTTGGTAGGTTTCTTTGCCTGTCTGGCCTTTTGTGGTTACCCCATGGTCTCAACGGCGTTTGGTCTGGAGCTAGGTTGGGTCTCTCTGTTAATCTAGTTGCACTGTGACAACATTGAGTAACCTCCAATGCCATGCGCTGTTATGGTTCCTACCATTGCACTTTATCATAACGGTGTTGAAGCTGTGGTCTCTTCAGTGTCTTTTTATATCTCGCCGTCATAAATTTGCTTTTTGTTCTTTTTTTTACCTTATTTTAGCTTAATCGGGTGTTGCGACCACGCCTACTAATCCCCTCATCTTCCAAGTTTCATTCTCGCTAGCATGTTACAACATTGATCGTTTTGTTGCTTCTTCCCTTTTCTGTGTCCGTTTGTACATGAAATCCTATATTGCTGCGTTTTATTTATTTTGACGGTGCAGAAAAAAAAGACAGTACTACACTACTTGTACTAGCACTACTACTATTACTACTCTGCTACCAATGTTAACTTGACAATGCAAATAACATATCGGTATTAAAAACAGTCTTGTTTTGCCTCAATCTCTAGCTTATGACAAGCCAAAACAGGATAGACAACTCAAATAGCTATGAAATGGTCAACAACATAAAAAAAAACACGAAGCAAAAAAGAAAAAACGCTTTTTAACTAGGCCTACACTATATTCACGACACAACCTTGTTCGATTGTCGCATTCAGCTTTTAGGCTAGTAACATGCTGACGTCTAGACCAGTATTTGTCCAAATGATGTTAGCAGCAATTATTAGAAATTATTGTTTTCTCGGACTGAATTTAGCTTTTGCAGCGGGAGTCGAACGCGACCATTTGTTAATCTGATAATTCGTTGCGGTTAGCGCGTGTTGTTTGCCTTCGGTTGTCTCGTGAAGTAAAAATCCGATTTAATTGTGCTGATTGTTTATTAATTTGCTGGCGCTTTGGCAAATTTGTTTCCTCGTTACCTGTTTAGGATATTGTCTGTTTATTCTAGGCCTGTTCGTTGCTGAGATTAGAGAACAGTCCACGCCTGGGAGTTTACGTTGCGGTGTTTCATTTAATTTGATCGGGCCCTTGTTTTTGTTTTCTTTATTTGTTTATTGTTTAAACCCATTAAAGTTGAGAATCAATTTATCTATTACGGTGGATGAATTCTATTGTTGGCTAAGAAGGCGAAGAACAACTAACCTAAGTTAATCTCTATCTCAGGGTAGTTTTTTCTACACTTTAGTAAGTTTTAGGCTTTGAAGCGTTCAAATTGTGATGGCATGGATCAATTTTCATTAGGCAATTTTAATCAAATCATTAGATACCACCATAATTCTGGCAGATCAGTTTGAAAGAGGCGAGTTACTGGCAGAGCTGGATGTCTCGAGACACGTTTTTGAGTGTCTCGGTCTCGTCTGGGTCTCGCCATGCCAATGTCTCGTCTCGGACCTTGAAAGTCTTGGAAAATGGTCATGTCTCGATAGAGACATGAAAAAATTTTGGATTTGAAACAGCATTCAGGTCTTTGATACGGAAGCAACAATGGTACTTACCCGATGTATTCAAAGTAAAACATTGTGCGTGATTTCGCACTTTGCAAAAACATTTGGCCACTTTTTGTTTAGACCATTTTGCTTTGTTGTTCAGGCCTGCAGAATTGCAGGCTTTTGCTTTCTTTTTGTGAGCAGCATATATGAAAACTGGTCTATTTCAACCACTAAGCACATGCATTCGATGGTAATCTACTTTAGACCAGGGATGTCTAGCCTTTTAATTTATTAGGAACCCATTGCAAAATTATATCTTTAACTGGGCCGCAAAGCGACCAGAATTCCAATATTTCATATTAGCCTATAGGTCCAAGAAAAAAATTAACCATTGATAGGTAGGCCTTGTACTGAGCCGCATTTTGCTGAAAATGTATCTTTTTTAACAACAAAAAATTTAAAAATCCATTAATATAATTAATTAATGTAATGATTAATCCAATAATGTTAATTTAGTTTTAACTTTTAACAATATGGCCTTGACTCAAAGACATAACGATCGCTGGCAACGTCTAAAAAATTAATATATTTTTTATAGGCAAACGGTGGGTCAAATCAAAACATTTTCAAGAGAGTAACGTGTCATATGTCATAAAATTAAGATTTCTACAAATTTGTTCCCTATGAAAGATGCTATTCTCGTCTGGTTTACAACAGCTATCAAAAGATTATTCAAAGTAGTCCAGGCCCAAAAAAAGCTTCAAATCGAAAAAAGTGCAGGGATTACAGTTGCAGGAAATTTGGTTACCAACATGGGAAGTGCTTCCAGATTTGAGCTAGCTCTTTTTATGAGAAAGTTATTAACCAGATAGATTTTCAAAAATGCATGGTGTCACAATGGCTTTAAAATGTTTATGTTAATTAATTTATTATTTGTCAAATATAAAGTACCGGTATTTGGATTAAATTTCATGAACACTCTCGTGCTCAATACTTGATAAACTTGCTAAAAAATTGTTTTAACGAAGGATAGTGGGCTGCAATGCCGACATCCCTGGTCTAGACCAACATAGCCTACCAATGACTTTTTGTTTAAAGTTTTCTTGACATCGTTTTCGTTAGATTAAAAAAGAATATTGGGCCGTGTAATTGTCTGCGAGAGGTATTGCTCGCCTTGCAAGCTACAAGGACTTAAATCTTCTGTGATAATAAGCTGTTTCGTTGTTTTTGTGGTGCACTCGTTAAATCATTAATTGTAATTGTTTAAAGGATATGACCAATAGCACATTTATAATAGGCTACATCAGTTCATAACCGCGACGGCTTCATTGCTTCATTTGTTTTTGCTAATGTCATTTTGCTATAAAGTTATTTCAATAACTTGGCTTAGTAAAGCCCATACTCCAGAGTATTACTATCGTTTTTATATTTTCTAATTTTTGGCTTTTGAAGTCTCGTGTCTCGTCTCGAGTCTCGTAGCTTTAAAGTCTCGTCTCGGTCTCGAAGCTATGATGTCTCGTCTCGGTCTCGAAGCTATAATGTCTCGTCTCGGTCTCGGTAGGTTCGGTCTTCGTTCCAGCTCTAGTTACTGAACAATTTGAGGGAGCGGTGGTTAGAAAAAGATCAATCTCTGGTTCTTTCTCACTCTTAAAGTGCCGATGTCGGCCAAAGTCCGTATAACTTCGTATAAGTTGCGCGGACAGGAACGGAGCAGAGACAATGGGGCAAAAAATGTGTCCAAAAAGACAATCGCCTGTCTATCTTTTATAATGTAAAAGCGTTTGAAAGTGTTACAAAAAAGGTCATAACTTTAGTTACGCTTGTTCGATTTTAAAAATTTCAACTGCATCGTAAAGCTCTTGATTTAAGCTATCGTTCAAAACAAATTTCAAGAAAATTGATGGTGTTTTAAGCACTCTACATGGCTAATAATTTGAACATACTTAGTAATTTTTCACGCAATTTTTACGCTAGCAGCATTTCTTGCTGTTTTAAAAGCATAAATATAGGGCAGATTTGCAAAAAGTAAAAGTTATTGTTTGATTTAGGTTCAATTACAAAAATTTGAACTTCAATATGAAAGTAACCTAGCTCGGCATAAACAGATAAATGGCTAGGCATAAAGAGATAAATGATCTAGTTGGCTATTGATCGTAGTTTTCCAAGCCTTCAAAGATTTGTTGCAAGAAAATGATTGCGTGAATTGTTTTAAACCTCATGTAAAAGTAGGCTTCACTATTTGTGTATAGAACTAGGTTTTTGCAACCATGGTAGATTTACTAGATTGGAGTGAGGTTACTAACTTCTGTCACGTTTCACCCTTAGACCATGTGTGAAACTAGCCTCTAGTTAATTTTATTCTGGCCCACAATATTTGATTTTAAAAGCCCAGAGTTTGAAATTCAAGAAGCTGCGACCGTGAAACGACGTAGACCTGTGCTAATGGATATGAAACAGTAAAATCGAAAAGTAAAATAGATACCGGTATATTTTTCCCGCTTGAATTTTGCTTATTGAATTTTTCGTTTAACAAATGGTCCAAAGCAAATGGTCCAAAGTCCTTTTATTACATCTGTGGCTGGGCTGTTAAAAAAGTTTTGAAGAAATTGACCTGTTCTTTTTGCACACAGGTTTTGACAAATTTGGATTCCGATCATTTAGTCTTTAGTAACATCTCTATGTTAACCCTCATAAAATCGTTTGTGAAAAATCCTATGCAGTTTGATGTATGCGATGCTACGTTTTATCTTTGTGATCCATCGTCTGTAGTATTAGATTTTCTAAAGCATGTCGAAATTGCATTTCGATCGAATATTACCCAAGCAGTTTATGCTAGAGATCCGACTTCTTTTATTAAGAGAGCTGTAGCGTCTGAGATACCGACACGACCCATTTGACATACCGATATTATTGACAAAGTTGAAGATTATTACTTAAAGCTGAGGTTTTTCATTTATGAGAAAGGTGTTGCTAGCAGATTAAGAGCTGGTCGTCAAATTCGCTAGTAAGAGCGCTGCAAAGCGTGGAATTGCTTAGAATGTCATGTGAAATTTTGATTGGTTTTCTTTTTTTGTTTATTGGTTATAGTGTGTTATTGATAGTTGTTGTGAATGTCTTATTCACAGAATAAAGAACAACTATGATTGTATGAGATTTTTGTGCTTAGCCTACTGCTTACTCAACATTTGTCATCGTCATCATAACTTTGAGCGCTTCAGTCTATTAAGCCATAAAGCTACGATTCTTAACTGATATGAAGATGAAATTGACATTTACGGAAAGTATCCTATAACGTGTCGCCGCCGTCATCGGAGCACTGTAAGGGCTTTTTATTTTCTTGCACAAGTATTAGTTTGAAGATATAGTAATCAACGATCGTGATATTGTGATAGTGCTCAGTGAGGCCGACCCGCCCGCCCCCCTTCAAGTCAATCTCAAACATTGCCACGCAAGCACTTTTGTCGGTCAAAATTAATTGGTTATAAACGCCATGGAATAGCCTACGCAAGAGCAGATTCGTAGCCAAGCGACCCCACTAAGAATAAATAAAGCCTAGCCAAAATACCTCTACAAAAACAACTACCTTACATACCGGTACTTCGTAACATAGCCTAATGTAGCACAAAAATTAGACCTGCAGATCAGTTTACGGCAAATGATATTTTAAGATGTCCCTGTTATAGGCCTTCCTGGATTCCTCAATCGATACTGCTAAATTAGCCCACTGGAGTTCATGCAAAATTTGTCTTCAGAAAAATAAATCTTAATAAAAATTTATACCTACCATAGCTACCATTGTACCTAATCTAATACTTGATCAAAGCACATACAGTGGAGGACGAATTTAATTCGCTTGATATGACTTTCACGCTAAAGAATTGCAAGCAACAGGTTTAGATGTTTGCTAATTTAAATGGTAGGCTAAAAATATTTACCGGTTTCTTCAATTTTTAACCAAGTACTAGTAAAAAGCAGTACCGGTAGCGTCACAGTAAAATTACAATTTTTCTATTAGAAAAAGCATAATTAAAGCTGTAAAGCATTTCATAACACGCTTCATACGTTTTCGTTCATTGCAAAAGATAAGCGATTGCTGCATTTAGCGGGTTCCAAGCAGAGGTCCAAGTTTACTACGATCGGAAAGTGTGTAAACAACGTTCAATTCTTTTAAAAGTTGCATTAAACGATGGCTTAATTCAAGGTCTTCATTAAAAAATTTAAATTTTTAAAATTGAACAACTACAACTGAAGTTATCGGGTTTTTTGTAACATTAAACATCGTTTTTACGTTATAAAAGATAGGCGGCTTTTGTTTTTTTGGACACATTTTGGCTTCCATTGTCGCTTAACAATGGAACGAATGATCCGCATAACTTAAACGAAGTTATACGGACTTTGATGTCGGCTATTTACTCATTGCTAATCGCTTGGGTTCGTTCAACTGCTGGTGATGCAGTGGGAAGCTGGTCAAACAAACGTTGCTTGTTAGTCCATTTTCGTGGTAGCTTTATACCTGTGAAAGCTGTTTCCAACCATCACTGGCAATGGATTTGAATAATGAGGTTTGTGCATTAGTTGCTCAGCAGTAGCCTATCTGGGTAGCCTACTGGTGTTTTGTATTGCACCAGTATTGTATTGCTTTCTACATTCCCTGTTGAAGAATAAAACTGCACTCTGCATAAGGCGGGGCTCTTTGTTTTTAAGCCACTTCATATTATAATGGATGGTTTGCGTTAAAGCTGATGGGAATTCCCCGAAACATCATGTGCAATGCAGACATGCTCTTACCCTATCCTGCTAACCCAATTCATGTCGTGGTTACACAATAGCTTATTGGGGAATTCCTTCTTGGTGCTTTAAAGCGAACCATCCATTGTATGACTAATATAAGGCAGCTTAAAAATGATTAGCCCCTGCTAGGCTGCTTTCACACTGGTAGACTGTCTGTGGTCTGAATTATTCTGTATCGTCATGGGGTTAGCTGGTTAGATCTAGTATCAGCCCTCAGGTTTGATTAGGGTTAGGTTTGGTTAGGATTAGGTTCAGTTAGGATTATATAGGTTCGGTTAGGGTTAAACTTAGTTAGAGTTAGGTTTGGTTAGGGCTAGATTTGGTTAGGGTCAGGTGATAGGTTAAGGTTGGCAGACAGAAAAAGCGTGGGGGCTTATTCTAGATGAGACCCATGTTTGGCAGTGTCTAAAGCATCTACCCGGTTTCCATAATCAGAATGCTGCTGCACTGGACTGCTTTGTTTGTTTCCATAGCCTATATGACGTTGCTGTCACGCTGGTCTGGTTTTCATTATCAAAATGTTGCTGCACTGGACTGCTTGTTTCTATAAAAGGTTTGCCAGTGCTCTAGACACTTCCTAAATGTTTTGGCAGTGTTTAGAGCACCTGCCCTGTTTCCCTAATCTAATGGCTGCTGCACCGACAGCTTGGTTTCTTTTTCTAGCTGTTAAATCGCTGTTACATGGTGTTAGAGCTGTCGGTAGCGTGGCGTAGTGGTCGTTTTTACGACGACCATGATGGCAAGGTTGATGGTTCACCTCCCAACCTAGTCTCGTTGTTGCGTCCTTGGATAAGATGCTTCACAATGATTATCTCTGCTTGGTGGAATCTGGCAAGCAGCAAATTATATAAAAAAGTCAGAAAAAAATTCATGTGGAAAACTTGGAAACAAAGGCAACTCCTAAGCGAGTCTGGATTTGCCCTATGCACAACGCCTCCGTCGCTTTCTCGTGATAGGAGGATAAAGATGAAGAAATCAAATCAGAGCACCTGCCCAGTTTCCCTAATCTAATGGCTGCTGCACCGACAGCTTGGTTTCTTTCTCTAGTTAAATCGCTGTTACATGGTGTCTGATTTTCCCGTGCTGCAGCGGACTGCTTGTTTGTTTCTATAAAAAGCTGCTCGTGGTCTAGACACTTCAAAATGCTTTTGCTGATTTTTGCAGATGGTTCTGATGAGAAAAAGTATTAGAAGAGCAAAAAGCTTTGTTGCAACCAAGTTGATTCGTCACATACGCAATTTGAAAAAGAAAAAGTGAGTTACGTCAGGAAAATACTGGTAGGGATGTCCATTACCGAATCTCGAAGCGAGTCAAATCCGAATCCTAAATCATTTGGAATCTTTTTTTGATACTGCCGATTCGAAATCAAAAAAACATATTAATGTGATGCAGTTGCGTCACTTATCTCAGAGAATTAACAATATAAACACAGTTACACATTTGCATTATAACAGCAACAGCGCAGTGGTGCTCACGCGTGTTGAAACAGGGACCAGGGTGCGCTGATATCGTAGATAGTGGTGATGCACACACGCGAGTAAACTGCACACACCTACTGCGCAAGCTTATGCGACAAACATATGCAATTGCCAATGAGTGATGGCTGTTGGTAAAGCTTTAATGAATCAATGTGTTTATTGCTTTTTTCTATGTTCCTGCATGGCTCAAATTCAGCAGCGGTTAGGACGCTCTGACAAACGATTTGACAATTTGCAGGTTATGTTACGTTACGAGAAAGAGGATCCAGGTGTAGCGTATGCTGCTCTTATAAAACTTTCAGCTCACCAGTTGTATTTGACTGAAGAAATAGTGGCATTCTCGTTTTTTAGTCAGCATTCTTACCTGGCAAATAAAGTCAAAGAATCTATGGCACTATGAGATTGCTTTCGATATCACCGCCTGATGAATTACCGCCATTGGGGTATTTTTGTTTTTAAATGAGGATTCTAAGCGGATTAATAAGGATCAGGATTTTAAGCTGATTGACTTCATTGGACCAGAAACATGGTTCATTTTTGATGCTTTAAATTTGGATAAGAACTGGCTTTACTACTCCTCGGAGTCATGCAGTTGTAACAAGAAGGGCCGAAAGTTTGTAGCCAACATTAAAGTTGTAAACAATGCAACTGAGATAGGCGTTAAGCTTCACTCCTACTGCGTCGCCATTTTGACAGAAAATGAAGAACAACGAGCAAATCTTCTGCAAGTAGTTGCAAAACACTGAAAGCAATATGTTGATTTAAAAAAATCAATTTTAGCCCTTCTATACATTAAATACTTGCAATGAACTATCGTTTGGCAAATAAAATGTTGTTTTGTTACTTCCTATAAGCTAAAGTTTTTCTTTGCATTTTGATACATTGCTTCTGTTTGTACATGGTCAGTGTAAAGTAATAGTGTAATTCACGCTCCATGCTGAGCAGTATTTAATTCAAAATTGAACACTACTGTGCAAAATAATGAATGAATATTAAGACTTATGTGATACTCTTTGTGGCTTGCAGTATTTGCTTATGCTTTTCGATTTAAATCTATCTAGCAAAAATTTGATGTTAACATTGCTGCTTTTCTTCACACATCTAGCTTTAAACTATGCTTTGAAATACGCCTAAGACTAAAACTGCTTGAGACTATGTATTTTGATTTATAACCAGAACTTGACGTAAATTGAAAATTATTCACAAAGATTGCAAAAATTATGCATGATTTGCGTGAATATAAAAACCTGTGGGTAAATCAACAAAAACATCTAAGTTTTGAATATGACGTCATGCATCAGTGACGTCATCACTTTTCACCCAGTGCGAATCACGCGGCGCTCGAGCAAGTAAAACACAGTTGAGTTAGCTCTAAGTATGAAAGATTATCCCACACAGAGCAGCCTCCCCCACAAATGCTGAATATGACGTCATAGACAGACACATAAGTGACGTCATTACTTGCACCCTCAGTGTTAACCACACCCTTGAAGAAATAGAGTACAGTTTGTTTGGATTTTTTATCTGTTTTAACACTCAAGTTATAGTAGTTTTAAATAAAAATGACGTCATAAGAGATTCCCCTTGAAGTAAAATAAGCATACTTACTAAATCGTCATGAGTGATGGGGTAGAGGTAAAATTTTAGAATTTTTTTTGCACGGGGGGTATTTTTAAGGTCCAATGCACCGTATCAGCCTTGAGCACCTGCACTTTATAAAAATTTCCAAAATTTGAACACCTCTACTGTACAGGGTGTAAGATTTTTACTACTGACCGGCTTGTGATAGTGTGCTAGATTAACGGTCAAATTGGTCATGTCTCATACACTAAGGCATTTAGGTGTTTTTGACTGTAATAGAATCGACTACTACTGGTATATTGCTTGGTTTATAATATGGTAATGTTTATTTTGCCATTAATGTCAAATTACTAATTGGCTAGCGTCTATACGCATGACTGTTAGTTGGCTTGCGTTCATGTGCATGACTGGTTTTGAGAAAATTGGCCACTCAGTATTTTGCCATTGATGGCAAAGTAGACTTTTCCTTGTGATATCTTGCAGTAATGTTTGTCGAGGTCTTGCCTTGATTGTTATTATTTGGAAGTGTCTAGAACACCGGCAGCCTTTATAAATACAAACAAGCAGTCCGCTGCAGCGCGGAAAAATCGGTCCCTCGTGACAGCGACGTCATTATAGAAACAAACAAACTGCCGGTGCAGCATCCTTTTGGTTATGGAAACCAGGCCGGTGCTTTAGACACTGCCTTATTATTTTGCGATTGTTTGGCCAGCACCTAATAGACTACACTCTCTTAAAAACGTTCTTCCTTTTTTTTTGACTTGAGCTCAATGAATGCTTGCTTGACGGTTTTTCTGCATGCATTTTGACGCATTTTGAGCTGTTTGGGTGAACTTTTTAGTGTAGTTGCCAACGACATGTCACCAGAGTGACATTGTGAATGTGATTAAGACTTTTGAAATTGTTTTGCCTTGCGCATATTCAGTGTTGGTGCATCTCTTTTTACTGGTAATTTTTCTGTATGTTTTTATGACAAGATAATAGTGTTATGAATTTACACTGTGAGCTTACGGTCATTAGCGCTACCTTAAAAATTTTTTTTTGGGTTGCATCTTATCAGTGCATGAATATAAATTTAGGCCTGGGACCCTAAAATATCAGAAATAGCAATAATGTACAATGTGGTACCAGTAATCCGGTATTTAAGTTTTCAGTAGTGATATGTATATCTATGTTGGGGTTTGTTCGTAAAGTCATTATTATATTATTGTGTTTCAACTATATTTGGTAGGCCTACCATTATGTTATATCAATAAATTTTATAACAATTGCCTTAAAAACTTGAAATGAGCGTTTATCTAAACACAAATACCATTAATTGATTTTATTGTTTTGACTCATTGTCCTTTCTATGGAAATTGCCGGAGTAGTCCATCAAATGCAATCTATGTTTGCACCTTTAGGTGCTGCGTGAATGACCATATTGATATCTTGCTGCTGTGACATTTTGCGTAAAGCTTTGCTATTTCTGTGTTTACACTATTTAAAAAAGCTCTTGGTTGATACGGGACAATTGGTATTACACTCTTCTGCTAGCATTAAAGATCACAAAAAAATGTTGAATGGTTAATAAACTGCCCAAACGTTTAGGGGATCTGAAAATCAAATGCTGAAGAACAACAATCGCTTGAAAAAGCTGGTTGAAGAAATGGACATACTCAAGGTTAGTAAATGTCTACTACCTTGTCTAATTTTGCAACCAGGCAGAAATATTTTAATTGGACTAGTTTTTTCTATTGACAATGACATCATCAATTGATTGTTTTTAATCTTTAAATTTGAAATAGTTTTCGTTAGCAAAATTCACTTTTGTAGCAAAACCGAAGTGGGGATGCTATGCGTCTATTTTGGAAGGTCTCACTTTGATAGCTTGTCAACTTCAGAGCATCTGCTTCATTTTAAGTTGTACTTGGAATGGTTTATTTCCAGTAAGATAATTGTTTCTCTGCGCAATTACAACTTCAATTATTGATTTAACTTTGCAGGAATTAAAGCCTGACAAGATCTTCAAATTTCTTTTAACTTCAAACATGACCTTAGAAGACATCAGCAAACAGCTTGTAGTTGATTTGCATGAACGAGCTTGTGTGAGAGTAGGTTTAGTCCCATTTATAAGACAAAGGTACGATAGTTTCCTTTATTACAGGTTTTAAACTACCGGTAAACCTCAAATCATAAAACAAAAAAGTTCTGCTTTGAATTTTTTACTGGTTTATCTTACTTTAATTATTTCTGGCATTTGAGTGTAAGGTAACTTGCTGAGAAATTATGAAGCAGCTCATCAATATTCATTTATGTGCTACTTCCAATACATGCTGTTTTCAGTGTATTCTGCATTCAGTGTTAATGCAAGATTGGAATGTTTCCAGCAATATTTTTTCAAACCTATCGTAAGATTATAATTGTTTTTCGCCATTGCAAACTGTCAATTTTTTATCACTGTATTTAATTTTACTGTTACAGTTTTTGTTGTTGTGTTAAATCCTGTTGATCTGAATTTTTGTCAGAAAATAGCGCTGTACCATTGTGTCATTATTAGTACTGTCCTTGTAGCATGTAACACTTCAATGACCAAACGTTAATGTCAATTGGTTGTTAATGGTGCTAATGTAGCAATCAACTGGTGTCAAATCATAGTTTGTGTCGATGACCAAATCTGTTTTGCCTCTCTTGTAGCATGGTTTTGTCTACCCTCGTTAATGCTGCTTTTCGGTATACTTGTGTGGCTTCGTTGCTGTGCCGAATAGCTACTCTAGTTGTAGAGGTGTGTATAGAAATATTAACAGAAAATTTCTGGTAAGCATTTGTAAACTTATTGTTATGGTCACACCAAAAGTATGGATAGTAGATACTTGATACCGGTATACTTCCTATTTCGCCTGTGATTGATTAGCGATGTCACTTATGTTTGTAGATTTTGTGTTTAGAATGAAGACAATCCGTGAAAAAGTTGAGGAGTTTGATAAAAATCGAAGTAATAAAGAAGAAATAACCTCCTTAAAAGTTGTTGAAAAACTAAACTTATCCAATCGTCGTGGTATGTGCTAGCCCAAGCCTACCAATTTATAAGTCTTGTTTGATTTAAAATATGTATCTGCCCTCTTCTTTTGCCAAACTTGATCTCAGTTTTTGGCCTAATTATGCAAAGGTTTATTGGGCCCAATGCTTTGCACTATTTGGTGCTAAATTAATTATTTAAATCTGCTTCGTATATTCTTACGTTATTTACCTAAATGAGTTGGAGCCAAAGTGACTTGGTAAACTGCAACCGAATGTGGCTGGTTTTGTTTGGTTTTTGGTTGAATCAAGCACCGGTACGTTGTTGCTAGTTTGCAAGCTTCCGGAGTTTTGTTGGCTTCAACTGTAATGTGACTTACAGTGTTCTTGTAGCAGTAGAAACTATTTGTAGTAGCTAGTTGGTTTATAAGAGTTTTTAAAAGCTTTTTTGTGAGAGTAAAGTTGCTCAAACGACTTGTCTGTTCTGCTCATGTATAGTAATGATATCCGTGTGTTTGCACTCGCAGTGACATCTTATGTTCGTGAATGAAAAGTACTAATCCAGAAGACCTTATTTCGCAGCTTAATGGTAGTTTTACGTAAAGAACGTTAGCAACGTATAATATTTGGCTGGTATGAACTTTGTTTGTTTGATTCAGATCTGAAGAAGAAAAAAATTGAAAGTAAAGTCATTGATGCAAAGAGGAATACTGAAAATTGTCATAAAAATGTCAGTGAATCCTATAGTGATGAAAAAAACTGTGAAGATGTAACAATTAGTGAAGATAATGATAATACAAGCAGCGAAATAACATCCTTGAAAAACACAAGCATTGCGAAGACATCCAAAGGTGATCAAATAAATTATCATCCAGAAAGTGATGGCGACCCTGACGAGGTCACCGACGACCAACTTTCTTCTACATCTGGTGGAAAATCCGTAAATGAAAGTATTTGTTGTAGGTAAGTTATTGTATATATTTGCAACCTTTGCAAATGGCAGATTGGTTACGATCCATCATTATTTGAAATAGCAGAATCACTTTTAGTACTATAAATTTTATTGAGGAATAATTAATATATTTCGTCTTTTAATGGACATCATCATCAGTCGAATAATAAAATACGAGTAAATAGCAGCGAAAAAAGCAAACACTTGACTAAAAATCAAAGATAAATGACCTATGAACTAGCATGACGAAATATTGCTTCAGAGAAGCTAACAGAATCAACTCTAATGTGCAGGTAGATTAGAAAAATACACGTGGTATATATTGAAAGTGACTCGCAGATTGTCAAATGTGATAAAAACTTACACGTTGTCAGATTGCTTAGTTCTGTTTCAGGACCAGTATGCAAGCACAGACGTTGATCGTTAGCATGAAGCATTGGATGATTATTGTAAACGTAGTTTTTTCTTTATTAAAATATCTTGGTATAACATCTACCAAGTCTTGATTACATCTGTGAATTTGATGTTTATGGAAAATTAATCTTTGGTTTGTGAGATTAACAAAACTACAATGAAAACGCTCAATCTCAGGGAACAAGTTTTAAATTTTTCGTTTTTTATGAAATCACTTAAATATTGATATAAAAATATAATTTTCGTTGAAAAAAGTCTTCATTATACTCGTGCTATTGCGCCGAAGCGTGTAACGAGTGGCGGGGCCACCTCCGCGGCTTAGCACCTGAGCAATGCGGCTTCGAAGAAACATCGCAGGGTGGGCGAGCCATTGCCGACAATATCGCAGGGTGGGCGAGCCATTGCCGACACTATGATTGATTTCGCCTGCCCCGGAATGGAGCTCTACGGCACCGATGTCAGTGTGTTTTTCTTGCGTTGTATGTTTTTATTTAATGTTAAAAAAACTTGATTTAGCGATTCGAGTTCCTTTGATGGAAGAGATTCATCTGACGTAAATAATGGTGATATTGAAGTTGTGTTGCCAGATTTTTATTCAAAAAGAAATAATTTGTCAGCAAAAGAAAAGAAACATCTGAAAAGGTGGTTGTTGTAGACTAGAGTTTTAATAACATGGATACTAGGCTATTGGACACTTGTACTGTGATATTTTGTTTTTTACGTAGCAACATCGTCATGTTGTCAGAAAAAATATATCGTTTTCAATCTGCGATGTGAGGTTTTATCACGTTAATCTAAGCCTAATGATCGGCCGTTTGCTCAATTGCTAAGCGCACAGGCTATCGGTGCGGGACATCTGGGGTTCGATTCTTTGGCCGGTCAAATCGAACACAGTGTCGCCAACGGCTTGCTACCGTTGCGACATTTCTACGGAGCTGTGTAGTGTGTAGCCCAGGTGCTAAGTCGCGGAGATGGGCCCCGCCACTCATTACACGCTTCGGCGTAATACAGCGAGTATGATAAAGATTTGATTTTGATTTGATCTAGGCCTAATAAATTAACGACCATAACTTTTTTAAGTGCAATATTGTATGGCAAAAAGTTTTGGTAGAATGGTGCATAATATTGTTTCTCATCCGAGTAGCATCCATTGAAGATTGGAATACTCCACGATTAGGCTGTGTTTCTTCGTCTTTAAGTGTTTTGATTTCTGGTAGAAATTAGACGCCAAATTTTTTTTTTTTGAATTAATGTCGTTTGCTCAACTGCTGAAAAACATTTTATTGCTTGTGGATATGTGAATTTATCGTGTCTTTCGTGTCCAAAATCTAAACCACTGACATAAATTTAGTGATTCAAGTTCTAGCGATGATGAAAGAGATTCATCTGGCGTGAATGAAGGTGGTATTGAAGTTGTATTGCCAGATTTTTATGCCAAAAAAAAAAAATCTCCCTCAAAAAGCAAGCAGCCTAAGAAAAGGTCGGTTTTCAAAGCATGATGATTTTTACTGCAGTGTAATATTTTAGCTGAAGGCTAACCTCTGGTTAAACTGAATGGCTATGCAACTAGTTTGGGTTCGTTATTAACACTTGGTTGAGATTATGAGCAAAAAAGAGAAACTTCTACCAGTCTGTTACCTTTTTAGTTCCTACATCAGCCCCAGTAATCATGGTTGGGGTACGGTATATTCCAGAGCTCAAGGGGCGCACGATTATAAGACCATGTCATATTATCATTAAGTCTTTTGCCTCTTTATTTTTGTACATAAGCCGCATTAAATGAAAATTAATGTTGTTTATGACAATAAAATCAGTTCAGAGCTTGGTCATAAAGCACAACCTGATCCCTAGATTCCGTACATAGATCTACAGAAGCAGTGGTGCACATTCGATATTTTAACAAAATGAGTAAATGTAGTGCTGGTTGTGGTCAAAGAAATGCACTACCTTTTCCTTCGGGTAAGAACTGATGTTGAAAAGGGCGAAAAACAATAAACGAAATAGCACGACGCACTAATGAACCCGAACAGCACCCAAGGGCGCTAATGAGAATATTCGGAGCATTTGATAATTTTTCGGCGTGCAGATACTCTCACTAATTTCACTTAATTTTTTTTTGTGTTAAACATTTTTTCTGACTCACGCGAACTGCAGGTAGTTTTTGATTGAAATGTATTTGAACAGGCGCGTGGACTTGGCTGTTGATTCGTCCACTAGTGACATTTCCCACGTACTGCACAATGCAGGAAAAGGCTTTGCAGATAGCGATGAGGAAGAAGCTGCGATTAAGCGAAGAAGGTGGGCAAATTTCCAGTCAGATAGCGAGGATGATGACTTTTTTATTACAGATAAAACAACTCGCTTAAAAGGTATTTCTTTTTTTGTGTTTAAATTCTGTCTAAAATTAATTGTGTCGTCAACTATGTTTGAAGCTGAGTTGCGCTTGCGAAGTAAGAGGGTGCATTAAAAAGTCACTTTTTCGAGTTTTTGATTAATCTGCCAATGATTTTCGATTAGCATAATTTCTTTTTCGGCATTTTTCAGATTTTATTTTGATTTTGATCGCGAATTCACTTTGACTCTTTCGGTAGTTCTTTCGCAGACAAGAATTATTTATCGAATGATAAACTGGTGCAGATTCCGTCAGCTGAAAAGAAAGCAAATCATCATTATACTCGCGTCATTACGCCGAAGCGTGTAACGAGTGGCGGGGCCCGTCTCCGTTGCGTAGCGACTGTGCAACATAGTTGGCAGCGGTGGCGAGCCGTCGACGACACTGTGTCCGATTTGACCGACCCTGGAGTCGAACCCCGGCCTTCCCGAATCTACAGCGTTGTGCCTAGCAACTGAGCCAATTTTGAATTTTTAGATCCACTATTTCCACCTAAAGACCAAGCCATGAGTTCCCAATTGAAAAAGCTGATGGATATGAATCCAACCAATACGAAGAAAGTTGATGATGAGGATTTTGAGCGACCACGAATTAATAAGTTTTTTTCACAGTTCTCGGATCGTAAGTTAATTGTTTTTACTCTTTTCTTTAATTTCGTTTTTTTTTTGCAAGTTAGATACTATTATCGTTAGTGCACGACTGCACGACCTTAGTTTAGAATGGCAATCGCTTTCTGACATAAATGGACAAGCTGATTGTAACTTTGCTAGAGTTCATACATGTCAATCAGTCACTGAGAAGAACTGAATGTTTATTTACGCTAGCATTAATTTTGCACAAAAATTTCTATAGTTATGAACCAATTTAGAGGCAAAGAGGAGATCGCGAAGAGACTGCAATTTAAAGACATCGTAGTTAATTGTTTTAAAAACTTCAGCATCTGAGAAACATAAATTATGTGACACAGCAGCCACAAGAAAAACATAAAAAACAAACACAACTCGTGTTGAAGCCGTCAGTTTAGTGCCAGTGAGATAGCGGGGACTCGCTTTCAGTCAAGTAACTAAGGTTTGTATTAAAGTGCTTAGGCTTCTGTGAAGTGATAAAATTCTCAATGGAATGTCGAGGTCCCTGGTCAACCGCTAGAGCGTTCCTTGTGGAAGGAACTAAATGAGCACTCAAAAACTCTGGTGAGTGCTGAGATAAGATTGCAGTTGCTCTGCTTGATGTTCTTTTGCATTTACTCTATTTTCTGCGTAGAAAATTCAATGTAGTCTAGAAACAACTGAAAACGCTTGTGGGGGCATTTCGGTCCACTTTGGACTATTGTCAACGCTGTTAGTCTACGCCGAACTGGGTCGTATGTCATGGATCCTGTTTAATCCTTGGAGTCCTTATTCATTCAACAGTTCAATGGAGATTTCAACATGGACTCTACATCTTTTCACTCTGCCTCTTTAACTCATTGCATAAAATTTAGCTCAGTGTAGCATTACAGCGTTGACCATTGCACCAAGAGTGAATCGAAATGTCCTCCCAAGTGTCTTAGCGGTTTCTTGGTTGTGGTATTTGTAATTAATTTGCTTATTGCCTCCCAATTGTACCTTTTTTCGATTTAAGCTAGGTTAATTAGCGTGTCTAAATCGTAAAGCGAGGCAGGGCCGTTTCTGGCTATTTGCCTTCATCAGCCGCCCTCAGGTAAGAATTCTTCATCTTCCAGACCGAATGATCTTGCCAGGATGAGTCATCCCTTCGGATAAATATTTCTTAAAGAATTTAACTTTTGTGGTACGCATATCCACTCGTGTGGCTACTTCACCATTCCAGTCAAACTCTTTACGTGGCCTTTTTAGTTGTTTTATCGTATCTAAAATTAGCTTTTCTAAGTACGTGTTATGTTTAGTACAAGAACGAAATACAAGCAAGTCTCGTTGGAGTGAAACTCGACTTACCAGCAGAACTGCTAAGCATAAAAAAGAATCTGTTCCTAAAAAATTACACTTGAATCCTCAAGCCACGTCTCAAAACACAACTAATTTAAAGTCGGAAGAATTGAAATCTGTTCCCACTTTGCATCCGTCGTGGCAAGCAAGTAAAGTAAAGAAACAACAAAATAAGATAGTGCAATTCACTGGCAAACATGTCCGGTTTGATGACAGTGATTAATGCAGAGCAGTCATGAACTTTCCTAAAGCTTCGGACTGGTTTTCCAGCTTCAAGAATGAGATATCGGTGTGGTGTGGCTATGGAGCTTTTTACTGGATTGTTTTTCGTTGTCGATGACATGTCAATAACGCATTACCCAGCCCAGTGCCCACATGTCCAGTTTAGGTTGTTCCAATTAGTGTAGTTTTCGGCATCACAATCACTTGATGTCACAATTTAAATTTTTAAAATGTGATTATGACATCAAAATTTAATTGTGACGCAGAAAGCGCGTGGGCTTGCTTTTGGAATTACCTAAGCTAGACGTATGGAAATGGTAAATGTCCTACGCAGAGCTTCTTGCCCTTAGTGCAATGGCTTGCTGAAAAAAAAACATTTTGAAAGTCAAGTGCGAAGCGAGTGCTATTTTGAATAAACTATTGACTATTATTGGTTTAGAAATAAATCTTGAGTTTGGTTTTTATTGGAACTGATCTTTGTGTCTTACAGATTAAAAAGTTTTGTGCCAAATTTTGCTATTAAAAATTATTTTAAAAAACGTATTAAATTTCACGTCCACAAGCGGGGTTGATCGACATATATCCTAAAATATACGTAGAAAAGTTCAATTAAAAGTAGGCTTACCATATTTTTGCAATTACAAACCGGGACGATTCCGAACAAGGCCCTTTGTGAAGTGTTTGAATATGTCATAATAACCCCTTCTGTTAAAGCTTTTCGCTCACATTGGTTTACCCTGTGTTGACTTCTCATTTCTAATCGTGCTCTGATGAAGGGCAGTCAGTTTTTTCGAAAACGTTCAGCTTATTTTGTAAATAATGTTAAATGTTCTGCGATCAGCTGTTGCTGCCATACGGATATTGAAGATCTCTACCAAAGTTATAACTATCAGAAAGGCTTAGAAATAAACTGAAATCCACGAAAGCGATCCAGACATGGGTGCAAATCCAAGGGGGAATGTATCCCCCGCAATAATCTGGCAACATCCCCCCCAATATGTTTCACGGAAGTGAAAAATTTCCCATGCGATGTATAGCAAGCCTACCCAACCTAGACGCATGAGTACTAATTATGCGAATAATGTACTGTAGCGCAAATCAGTTCTGTTGGCAGCATTTTTCGTTAATACGGCGATTATTACCAATGAATAGGCTATACTGCTCTTTGTTATGCCAGACAATTAATTTTTATTCGTACATTGTTGTGACAATTCAGGAAAATTTCGTGATTTACATTCCCCCCAATATCGAAAAATGATCAATTTTGCTAAATCATCCCCCCCAATGCTCAACATACTGTAGATTTGCACCCCTGGATCCAGAAAGCTAAACTTTGCCGTTTGGTCTTCGATCCCCACCTCCAAAACAGTGAACGAGTTAATGTCTGATACCTAGTCGCGCAGTTACGTACTTATACAATGAGACAGGATCTATTGGTGATAGGCCTAGATGAAACTACTTTAACCCCATCTTTCTTCACTGCTGCACAGTGGCGTCACTAGGGGGCGGCCCGCCCCGGGTGTCACCGTTTTGGGTGACGCCATTTTACGATGAAAACAGTTTAAAATTGCTACTTAAAACGTTTGAAGATGTTGCGTAACGTAAGCTTCATGCGTTGAAAAGCATAAAAGCCTTCGGAGCCAAAAGCGACTTCTTTTTGCTTTGCAATTATTGGCCTCATTCAATTCCTATCTTTGATCTCATTGTTTGCAAGAAGCTCACGAAGAAGTATGTGGAAGTTTTTATCCTTTTATCGACGCTTTTATCTGTGATAGAAAATGGGTGGCTAAAACGCGCATTTTAAGTGAAAAGTTTTTGTGTATGTGAAGTCTCGATTTCGATGATCCACTCAGAAGTAGGGTCAAAAACATTAAACAAAATTTGTCTGAATGAAAATTATTCAAAAAGCACTAAAATAGCCATTACAGCATGTAGATTTTCAAAATTTTTTCGGGGGAGCATACCCTCCTAGAGCTTTTCTTGCTTCTCAATCAGCTTCTAATTTGTTCTACCGCAAAAAAAAACATTTGAAAAAAATGTAGAAATTATACCCCCTCCCCCCCCCCCCCTTTAAAATTTTTCGCTACGCCTCTGCCATGGTACATTAACTTGGAGGGTACATTAAGTGAAAAACTCCAGCAAGCAGTCGAATCGCATAATTATAGAAGTAGTAATGTTTAACATTGAAGCGTGTATGCCTGCATTTGCAGCGAAATACAAACTTACAGTTATCAATCATTCATGTAAGTCAAAACTACGTTGTAAGAAAGTGAGTTCCATACAATAGTAAAAGAATATAGTAAATCACTTTGATATGCCGCGGGGGGTACATAAATCAAAAAAACCCAGGGGTTTTTTAGCAAAGAAAAGTTCGAAAAGCTAGGGAGGAAGCATTGAAAGAATATGAAGGGTCAATGCTTCGCTTTGTTTAGGTGAGTGAAAAATCTCAGCTGCCAGACGATGAAGCCGGTATTTTTAAAAGCGACAACACAATGGACGTTTCTATAGGTCCAACCCAGACCACAAACATGCTTATATAGGGCGATGTAATTTCGTACCAAATGCTTAGCTATGATTACATAGCCTAGGCTATTTTGTTTAACTACTAGGTTACATCCAGTGGCGTAACCACGGGGGGGAGGAGGTTGGGGGTTACAACGCCCCCTATTGAGCCTCAAATGACGTCATACTTAACCGAAACTGTGCGAACAAAATGCATGATTGGTAAAGCACTCAAAGTTGGGGCCAAAAATATGACAAACTTTTCTTAAAAATTGTTCAAAAAACACAAAAATGGCTGTTGAAGTATGCAAATTTTCAAAGCTTTTTCGGGATAGCATGCCCCCGGACTCCCTACCGTCGTTTTTGGCACTTAAGTCGCTTAAAATTAACTCTGCCGGAAAAAATACTCTTAAAAAAAGTAACGAAAATTGATGCCCCCTCTCCCAAAAAAATTCTGAATACGCCCCTGACATGAAGCACTTTCACAAGGCTTACTTACCCCCGTTTCCGAGTTTAAAAGTCTTTGCATTTAGTTAACATTCAACCTATTTCAAAATTACATGTACCCCACCAAAACTTTCTGGATCCGCTCCTGTATACAACGTATAGTCAACTGTGATTCATTCTCAAACCCCCCCTCATTGCAAAATCCTGGCTATACGCTAGTGGCTACATCAATACCTTCGTAACATGTAAAAAAGCTAATTTATGTTCATTTATTTCTTTTTGTGTTTAATGTTAATGAAAACAAATCATCTGTGTGATCTGATGAAGCTATTTGGGCTAACTATCCAGTGAGTAAAACACGAAGTACCGGTATCTCAGTCGAAGAAAATAGCCGATGGTATAGGCCAGGGGTCGGCAACCTTTTGCACTCAAAAAGCCATTTCAACCAATATTCCACAAAATAAAAACCACTGTGAGCCGCAAAACTATTTTCACAATCAAAGGAAATGTTTGTTCTTCTCACGGTCGCCACTGACGGTTTACAGTATTACTATCACATATCAGAAGCTAAAAACAAAAACCGAAACAACAGAATGGATGAATTACAAACTTAATTTAAGCGCTCGCTACAGCAACTATGAAATTTTAATAGATATGCGCACATGGGTAAATTACCGTTTATTTTTCGATAGCCACAAAGAGCCACAACAGAAAAATCAAAGAGCCGTTTGCGGCTCCGGAGCCGCAGGTTGCCGACCCTTGGTATAGGCCAAACACTTTTTTGAGGCGTCGATTATTATTTTTTTTCGCGGTTGTGGTCCGGTCCCACTTATTCGATATACGAGTCATGAGGGTCTGTCTTACAGCTAGAGAAAAATCAATAAAAATTGAAACTGCATGTGTTGGTGAAACGAAGATCTATTTTTGGTCAGAGTCGTTTTTTTGTTCGTTTATTTCAATGTTTTCGCAATGAGATTTGCCTGGCGGTACAGCGCCGAAGTGTGTAATGAATTGCAAAGTGTATTTTGGCGGCATGGGTTTTGAGTGACGGAGCCGGAGTGATAGGGATTCGGAACGTGAAGTTATGGTTCCCAGGTTAATTATATCTGATCGAATGTGGCCGGTGGCCCGGCTCGCCACCGCTAGCTCGTTTTTTTATGGGTTTAATGCAGTGTTCCTGAGGTGTGAACCCGCTAAAATGGGCCCCCAAAACTTGTTAGAGTAGCCTACCCTTCGGCCAATGTTCCCCCTAATTTTTTGTAGTCTGTGTGCGCAAAAACTTTGGCGAGTGCGCACTTTTTAGAAATGACTAACGTTTGTGCAAAAACCTATGAATAAATTGAATATGGCAGCTTTTAAAAACAAGGAGCGCAACTTCTCTTGGTTATGTTACTGCTGGTACATTTTTCGCTCACGGTAGGCGGTACATTATGCGAAAAAATGCGTCCTTTTAGCAGGTCCAAGAACAATTTTTTTCAACTTGCCAACCGAGAACATTGCTTTACTATGATATGTCTGTGCGCAGTATATTTATGCGCGTGCGCAACCTCTGAAAGCCGTGTGCGCACGCACACGAGCACAGTTTAGAGGGAACACTACCATCGACGTAATATCGCGAGATATGCAATATGTCAACAGACTACTCGCGCAAATCAGTCTATAACAAAACACTGCTTTTTTCAATTCGCCCCAACTCCAAATTCTTAATGTCTATCTTGCAATACAAAATTCTTTCAGCAAAATAGCTTATGCCCTTCACTGGCCTCCAGCCTTAAGCGTTGAATGGTTAATTGCTTTTGGAAGACGGGTGACACCACAAAGTTCCGCCCCGGCTCCGGGTGTCACCATTCCTATCGACGCCACTGCTGCTGCAGCATTTTCACTTGATAGCAGGTAACCGGTCCAGTGTACCTCAGCTTCGTAGCAGGTGCTAAATCTGGTTACTCCTGCTAAAGTTTAGACCCAACAAGCCAACGCTTAAAATTAGGCTGACTAAAACTTAGGTGTGTTCTGTGCGATAGGTCTATTCCATTCTATACCGGTACCTCCTCCAAATTACTTTTCTAGCTGAACAGACATGAACACAGTGTTTCTTGCTTTATTCGGCCTATTCAGCCCCAAAACTTTTTCCTAATTTAGTAATTTCTCAAGCGAACCAACTTAGTGCTACTTTTTCTTGCTGCACCACAAGTCTGATGATGAGTTGATGACTGCATTTACGAAGCGATACATTGACAAAAAAATGTAACAATGAAGCAACAATACGCTCCCAGTTTTATCAATTGCACCGCACCTGGCAAAACGAAGCATAATAACTCATCGCCTGGGCAATTTTTTATGACCTAATTATTTCCAAAATATGATTTAATATTTTCTAAAATATGACGTTGAACTATGACCTAATTTTGTCTGTCTGGTTCTTAAAAACTATGCAGCCGAGTCGAAGTATTGAACTTGTTATCATTTACTTTGAACGGTTGAACCGCATGATCCAACAAGAACAGGCATTGTTCTCAAAACTTCATCCACAACATAACATTTTCTTCAGAATAAAAAAAGAGCGTCCCGCGGATGCCAAAGTTGGTTACGCTTTTCGAAGCAGCATTACCGGTACCTCAGCAGGGTAGTGGTTTGATAGATCGGCACCACTACCAAAGGCGATTTCAAAAAAAGTCGCTACCTGCAGCTAGACGCTTTTCGATAGTTCGAGATTTTTCATCCATATCCCATTCATAATGACATGAATGAATTAGTTCGAGATTTTTAAGCAAGATATCTATGACGTCATAGAGTAATAACAATAATGGAGATCGTCAGACTAGTTTCCATCTTCGCACCATGAACATACTGAATTCGGTAACAATGTTTCGATTTATGACCGAAAACATACTTCATGACTTTATGTATAAATATGACTTTTATATAACTTTTTAACTCCCTTATTGAACATCCTACCAAAGTTTTGATTAATATTTTGGGTACATACAAAACAGACCTAAAAAATATTAGGCCTAATATTCATAGGCGCGGGAAGTAGGGTGCCAGGGACTTTTTTAGCCCCCCCCCTCTGAACCATTTGAGCCCCCCCTGGCAGTTAAACAAATTATGCGCTGAGTGCGACGGGATTAATGCTTGCAACGTACATACTTAATGAAGCAAATATTTTTTATAGCGCTTTTAAGTTTTAACCAACGAAGAACCACTATTCTTTTAAAAATCACTCAGTTATTATTCCCTAGGTCAACATAACATCTGGTAAAATTTTCAATGTTTGAAGTTCATTTTTAACAGTGTTTTATAGCAGCGTTCGCAAACCTTTACGGCAGTCATGGACGATGGACCAGTGAAAGTATAATGGCTGCCAGTTCTTGTAGCTGCCAAACACTTTGGGCCAAACTACTTTGAATGCTCATGAAAGTCGCTATTGATCTTGGGAATCACGCAAATCGTAAACGAAAATGCGGTGAAGCGCAGAAAAACGGTCCACAATCCTTTAGATGTTCCGAATTCCACCAAAATTTATGTGAAGAGCTAAAAAAAAGGTCTTCACGGCCCGGATGCGTTACATGAACTGGAAATGTTGGTGGCCAACCTAATGTGTGTACATATAGGCCTGTGCCAAGTCGGCCAGCGATCGACAGCCAAGCATCCAATAATCGACCGGTAGATCACGATCGACTGGTCGGGCACCCCTGATCAAGCTTTTGTTGCGACTTCTACTCGCTACATTCCCTTTTACTTGAACTGATGACGCCTGGAAGACAACGCCAACTCGTTCAAGCCTCAAACGCAAATCGGTCAATGAAGCATTCTCAGACAAGACAATGACAACTTCACCCGCTGCTTTAGAGTCAATGTTCATTTGTGTACGTGCATTATGGTGATACAAGCTCCTTTCATCACATAGACTTTGGAAGTGGTTTGCGATCGCTAATAGTTTTTATATATTTGTACAGGCCTACTGTCTTTATTTATTTGATTTATCTTTCGCTCCTGGGAGCTTGTCAGTTTATCAATCAATCAATTTTCTGGACCCGCTTATCCTTGGGGGGTCGCGGGGGCAGCAGCTCGAGTTGGAGCCTCCAAGCATCTCGATTCTCTGCAACAAAGGATATATGCTCTGCTGGGATGCCAAGGCGAGACCAACTAAGATCTTCTACGTAATCTCGCCATCGAGCTCTGGGACGGCCTCTAGACCTTCGACGAATCGGTGTTGAACAGAGCAGTTTTTTGGCTGTTCTTTCCTGGGACATTCGTGTCACATGTCCATACCAACGCAGCTGCGATCTTTCTAGTCGGAGAAGCAGCGCTTCGATGTTTAGAGATTCACGAATATCTGCACTTTTAACCTTGTCCAACAAGGTCAAACCGCTAATTCTTTGCAAGAATCCCATTTCGGCTGCTTGAACTCGAGACCTCACTTTGATTTCTTCATCTTTATCCTCCTATCACGAGAAAGCGACTGAGGCGCTATGCGTAGGACGAATCCAGAATCGCTTAGGAGTTGCCTTTGTTTCCAAGTTTTCCGCTTGAATTTTCTTCTGACTTCTTTAATTTGCTGCTTGTCAGATTCCACCAAGCAGAGATAATCATCGTGAAGCATCTTATCCAAGGATGCAACAACGAGACTAGGTTGGGAGGTGAACCATCAACCTTGCGATCATGGTCGTCGTAAAAACGACGTTTTCTCATTCATGACTTTTTCTCACACTTTCTCATTCATGATCCAACACTCATGGCCATAAGTCAAAATAGGAACATAGACCGATCTGAAAATGGATAGCTTTGCCGTGGTGCAAAGCCCCCGTTTCAGTACCACAGACCGGTGGAGTTGGCGCATTACTGCACTTGCTTTTCCGATGCGGATATCCAATTCGCTATTTTGTCTGCCGTCGCTTGTGAATGAGACGCCGATGTACTTGAATTTCTCTGATTGTTTTAGTGGCACTCCATCAATTTGTAGATAGCACTGCTTTGGTTGTCTGGACAGGCATATGGTTTCTGTTTTTGTTGTACTGATTTTCATTCCGGCTACAGAGCATGCATCCGAAAACCTGTCAAAAGCTTGCTGGAGACCATTTTGGGTAGAGTATTATATAGATCACCTTTTTGTTTCTTAATCTTAAATAACCTGCGTTATCTGGGCGGTTGACTAGCCATTGTTGCGTCATCGCACGTGCTAGCTGCAGTATAAAACCCTGCAAACCATTGTTTGTCTCTTTCGATGTGGATTCTACCCTGTAAACGTGCTGGTTTGGAGGATCGTGATCGATTGCTAGCAATTGTTTTTTATCCGATGTCATCGTAATACAATGAGATGCGACAAATTGTGTGGAGTAGGAACAGGAAGGAGAGAAACGAGTACAACCAACGAACAATATTATACCGAATTTGAGCCGAATCCAATAGGATTCGTTGACTCGCTTCACTCTTATGAGCTTGTACAAGTTCTCTTTTCTACTTGAGTTTTTTAATGGTTTTAAATTTTTTCTGTCTACCTAATGAAGCGGCTAAATCACTATTAAATTGGCACCAATAATTGTTACTAAAATTAAGCTAGTACGCCTTCCTAAATACCTATATCTACACTTTTCATTATTTAGACACAACGTCGTCCTACCTGGCCTGCTGAATGGGAAGTCAGAACGACTTACACGTTATCAAGGTCAAGCACTTGGAACGAAGAGTGTACCTTAAGCCTGAGGGCGGCTGATGACTGATGAGGGCTAATAGCCCGAAACAGCGCTGTCTCGCTCTACGGTAACCATGGCTGGAGTTGATCTAGTAACTGTTGGTGATGGGGGATGGTTTGTCCTCTGACTTAACACGTGGAAGTCGTTCTGACTTCCCATTCAGCAGGCCAGGTGGGACGACGTTGTGTCTAACTACTGTACCTTGGCCACATGGGGAATTTAACCTGAGTGGCTATCTAACATGATGTTAGGTACCACAAAGGTTAAATTCTTTTAAGATGTACAAATGCGGAAGGGTGCTTGGCGTAGTAAGAACTATCAATTGGAACGATGAGCGTGCAATAAGCTTGAGGGTGGCTGATGTAGGCTATAATGCCATACAGTGTTAAATCACTCTACGTAGTTCTTCATTACGTTACAAAATGGCTCAGTGCTTCATTTGGATCGTGTGTTGTTTGTTACGTTTAAACCTTAGTGGGGCTGGGGCATTGTTTGTTAGATGTTACTCTGATCAGCAAAGCAAAAGTTAGATCGGACAAATTTTGTTAGCCTAATATTCGGATTTGTCATTGAGGTATTTGCATTTTACAAATACATGCAGTCACAAAATGCATAGTAGTAATTCGTGCATAGTTGGAAAATCCTAATGGTATAAGCAATCTTGTTTACTATAATAAAAAATTATCCTGAAAAAAATCCGGTCACTTGAGCGGGCATGCAATTGATGTCTATCAAGACAGGTCTGTTGTGTGTCCTGCTCCTAAAAACGTACAATCGAAATAAGTTGACTCGATCTTACTATTTTGAGCCCCCCTGCCCAAAAAATGTTCCCGCGCCACTACAACTATTATGACAAAAAATTGCCCTACTTATCACTCCGCTTTGATTAATAAGTCGGGGTTATGTTAGCTGGTTGAAGAGCTTAACCGGGACATTTTGGCCGACCTGTCGGGACGCCGGGACACGGCGTTAAAACTGGGACTTTCCCGGCTAAACCGCGACGTATGGTAAGTCTAATTAAAAGCGCGAGAAAATAAATGCTTGCGCAAAAAACCAACCTTCATTGATGGTGTTTTCGAAAGAAAAAGAAGTTACTTCGCTGTTTGTTTGTTTCCATTTTATCATCAAATTACGGTAATTATACTGCTGAATTTCAGTAAAATATGTTCTTAAATTTCATATACTGCTACAGCAACTTGTCGTAAATGAGTGGTTACTGGTTATGCGCAAACTTCGTCTCATCTCCAGTTAATCGACAGTGCAGACTGCATGAACTTGTCTGTTGGCTGTCAGAAAAAGTATTGTGCTGGTGTAGCCAAGTGGGTTATAATAAAAAACCCAATTTCGATTTGAGGTATAATTGGAATTTATTTCGACGGATCGGCAGAAAAGTAGACACGGACAACTGCCGGTCCGCGAACTGGCGGTTGAGAAACACTGATCTAGACGTAATTTGTTGGCAATAGCACACACGAAATTGCGACGAACTTTTCGATATATTATTTTTAAATCGTGCGTTCTTTTATAACCAATATCTCAAGTTTTTCAGCAGTTTAAGTGGACGATTGCCGCAACTACATTGTTACATTAAGAAAAGGTAAAATCAACCAACTCTTCAGTGATCACGGTTAATCTTTAACATAACTGAAGAGGTTTTATCCCGACAGCGTCGAAATGTGTGGCAAAACGCTTTGTTTACTCATGCATCAAGATTAGTTTTATGGCAGATAATAATGTTGCATTGACATTTTATTTTTTAACTCATAATGTTACTAAAAAAAGCACTTTTGAGTTGTTCGACATGATTGATTTCTTAATTTTTATCCTCCTGTCACGAGAAAGCACGAGGCGGTATACATAAAACGAATCCAAACTCGCTGAGAGTTTACCTTTGTTTTTCAAGTTTTCCGGTCGAGTGAGGTTCAACTTCTGACTTTTTTATTTGATGTGCGTTAGATTCCAACAAGCAGTGATAATTATCGTGAAACATCTTATCCTAGGAAGCATCAACGAGACGTTGGTGGGATTTGAACCATCAGCCTCGCGATCGTGGCCGTCGTAAAAACGACGCTCCTAACCACTCGGCCACGCTACCGATTCATTCCCATCGCCTCTCTGGATCCGCCCCAGCCAAAAAGTACAACGAATCTACCGTGACAAAATGAGTAAAGCCTGTTAATATGGTTAAGATGTTGCATTTTGTTTATTACAAGATTACGTTACAGGTACGTATTTGTCACAAAATAAAAGTGAAAAACATCAGGAAAAATTCATTTTTCACGTCGATATTTGAAATAAGTGCAAGAAAAGTAAAGTTAGTTGCAGTAACACGCTTGAAAAAGGTTTCACATTAAACACATTTCAAGTAAAACAAACATACGTACAGTGATGGGCACGATAAACTTTTCTGTATTAAAGCGATAACGATAATCGATAACTTCAAAAAAGCCTTTGGCGATACCGATAATCGATAAATATCAATTTTTTAAAGCGATATCGGTAATCGATAAATTATCGCCGATAAATTTTTCCGATAAATGTTGCGATAAATTTTTAATGCATTTGACGAAGTTTTTTTTGCAAGTCACATTGCAAAAATGTGTTTCCAGATTTTTCAAGAAAAAAGAGCAGTTCACAGACTCCGCCGTGGCATTAAACAGAACAAAGAGAGATGTTTTAACCAGCAACTACACTTTAGGAACACAGTGTATTTTTTCCATAGCGCTAACTCACTAAATTTGAACAGTGTGTGCATACAGAATCGTTTATCGCGATAATTTATCGGCGATAACGAAATATATTGCAACAGCGATATCGGTAATCGATAGATCAAAACTATTTTGAGCGATAACGATAATCGGTAAAAAATTATCGCCGATAACTATCGCCGATAAATTATCGCGATAAATGCCCATCTCTGCATACGTATGCAGTAGCTTCTCCAACGCTATGCGTCTAATACACCTGGTTATGGTCTACTTTCAATGTTGTACAAGCCCAGATTTTCGCACAAACGTTGTATAAACCAAAAGTTTGGGAATTGCTGAAACAAAGACAATCGTCTAGATCAAAGCATGCTTAAACTTAAACGCAAAAAAATTATTCCCAAGTTTCTGAGATCATGACAGTCATGAAAACAACGTTGCAGCCCGGCGTGCCTCCCTGGTTTATTGCTAGCTCTTAGTCAACTAAGGAAAAAGTATGAGAGCGCAATCGGTTATAACGGCTATTAGTTTTTGCTTGCCAAAGGAACACACATCTCTGTGTGTGCGGCTGGTTTTTTATCAGTATCTGCTCTTTTGTCACTAGGATCGAAAAATAATGACAATATGAAGGATAGAAACAAAGCAGCGCACATTACAATCAACGTACTTCCAGGTGTAGTGTGATTAGATATGATTCTCGCAATATTTGATATGATTATGAGAATTATTGAACCTACACCAGTCATCCAAACTGATACAAAAGCTTCATTCATGGGGTAAGTATGTCTTGTTACAGCATCCATCATAGGTATGACGCAAAACCGATTCGCTGAAGACAATATCACATTGAAAACAAATATACCACTCAGAATATCGTAATGATAACACAGTAAAATCGCTATTCCACTCAGAAGGCCCACAGTTGTGCCAAATATGGTTTGTCTCGTATAATGTTTGAACTTCTGCAATACTTTAGCGGCAAGAAACACAACAACTATTCCAGATGTGGTAAACACAACAAGAACCAAGCCGCTTAATACACTGTTTGGTAGACCGTATTTGTTAGAATAATTTGTAATTTTTCCAACAATTTGTGATATATGAAGAATTTCTACCACTATCAAATTATGAGTGATTCCCAACACAATAGTGCAAAGCAGAAAAATTTTATTTTTAAACAACAGTTTTGTGTCGCCAAAAAAGTCTTTAAAAGATTGAGAAAGAGGAGGCCTCTCAGTACTCAAAAAACGCTTTAAAAGCATTGCGCGCGTCGGAGGTTTAGGAGGAAGATCTTCCGCAAATATCACTATGTAGAGGAGTAAGACAAACAAAGTGCATGCCAATGCTGAAAACATCCATAGAAGAGTGCTGTGAGTGGATAGTCTCCAGTTTTTAAGCTCGCTGCTGGTGGTGTTACTGTTAACGCTTGTATTTAAGAAAATTTCATATGAAATCGGTTTGATAACTGCAGGGGGAATGACTGAACTCAACAGACCTCCCAATGTCATGCTAGCGGACAAACTAGCAATTGCTATCCTTACTTCATCATCGGGAAACCACAACACAGGAAAAAACGTCGTCACACATGCACTTACAGTGTAAGCAACACCAAGAAGGAAATTGGATGGAATCAGCAAAGGATGAAGAAAAGGGTATTGTACAGTTAAGATAGTAACTACGCACGAAAATAGTAAACACGATAATGCAGTGATGGACATGTATCTAAAGCCCATATAATCAGCATGATTTAAAAACGCAAACAAGGGTGTAATTAAAATTGTTCCCGCGTACAAACCCAACAGCATCCAATCTATCTGGTCTAAAGTCGTTTCAAAATAAACAGCAATCAATTGGTTAGCTGCACCAAAACATTCGGGCATATACAAGTCAATAGTAGACCACAAGCAGGTCGCTGTCAGAAGTAGCCATCTACGCTTATATAGCGAAACTTCGTCAAGTTCCTTTTCTTCCTCCATAATGTTACCGTGACTACCAGCAATCCAAAATTTCCGAGATATTTTGATTATGTCTGAATCTTTGTGTATTCCCGAAATCACAGCATAGTACTCAATAACTCTTCAAAGCACCATTGCAGTGCCGTTACGGCAGCTTACAATATGTCATTAAGCAAGAGCTTATGTGCCAATACTAGAAAACCAAAGCTGTAAAAAATTCAAAATATTTGTTTTTGCTTCGGTACACTGGCAAGTGACTAATTGCATTAGCAGGCCTTTCTACCATCATCGTTTGTGATATTAGCAGAAATAAGCAACCATGCCTGAGCTTTTCTCTCAATACCCCGCTCCAAAAACAACAAGTTGGATTGCTTCTTTCAATCAATTTTTGCTAAAAAATTAGCTCTTGTCTTGCAAACATTACCCAAAGCAAGGCAATAGAAACATCAAGTTAGAAGTTCTTATAAGCTTTATTATGGTCTACAGTAGAGTCGGCAGGCTTGTTTACCTAAATCGTTTCAGCAGGTAAGCAAAGTTTGAGAAAGCCAATGCAAGAAGCGGAAGTAATATCGGATTGCCTGCGCAGTATCTTATTTGTCAAAAAATTCATCTTTGCTTGTATATAAAATTCTAATAAGCTTACTACATGTCTGCCTTGGGTGTACAGCGTCGACTACATGCGATGCTGCTACTCGTTTCAATATTATAATTATGAAAAATAAAAACTTACATAAAAACTCATTCTTTCAGAAAAACATAAAGGAGTTTGAGCAATTCTAGCTCCCTTCTCATGATCAGCCCAAGGCCGTCGAGGGAAAATCCAGGCCCCGGGGCAGAGATATGATGCGGGCCCCCTCGGTACCAAAATTTGACTCTCTAAAAAAGAAAAGGTCGTGACATCGCGCAGACGTAGGCAGTGTGCGAAGTAGAAAATTGTTACTGGGGGGATGTTTTTGTCTACAATTTTGCCTGAATTCTGAACCCAAATAACAAGATTAGTGTTGCGAAAATGGTGTTTATTGTTCATGGGGTGACGCAGGGGCGTAGCAAGAAATCTTAAAAGAAGGGGGGAGCATGATTTTATCTTTCTTTTTAAACGTAGTGTTTCTTAGCAGTTTAGCAGCGCTAGTTGAAGCAGATTAAAAAGCAAAAACTTTGGGGGGTCCGGGGGTATGCTCTCCCGGAAAATTTTTGAAATATTACATGTTGTAATGGCTATTTTAGTGCTTTTTCAACATTTTTCAGGCAAGCTTTGTTTAAATTTTTTAATCCTAAATCTGAGTACTTCACCAAACATGATGCATTTTGTTCGCACATTTTCAATTGTGCGTGTCTAAGGCGTAAGGCTTATCGTAATCGAAGAGGTTTGAAATTATGCAAAATTTGTATTTATCAAAAACATAGTTGAAAAAGGCTGGTGAGGTAAATGCATATCCCTCATTCCACCCACCCCCCTAGATCGGCCCCTAGCCATAAGCTACAAAAGCCATCAAAGGAGTCTCGCGTATTTCATTCACATGACACCATTTGTTCTTTTTTACTAAAAGGCAAAATCAAAAGGGGAGGGGCCATGGCAATTGCCCCCCCTAAATACGTTTCTGGGGCGATGTCATTGGTCAATGACCAAATTAAAACAGTGGTGGAGGGCGTACTGCGTGTTTGCATACTACCAGCATGATGAACAAAAATTATCACCGGTAGAATTTCGAAAACTTTATAAGCTTGGTTTTAGGCAGGTTTTTGTTTTATAAATGAAGCAAGGGGTTTGGGGGGAGAGCAGTAAGCTACCCAGCGGAGTTCGGGGCGGAGCCCCAGAAGGTATAGCATTTTCTTAATTTATACTCTCAACCTCAAATATGATATAAAAAAGTTGGGCAACCGCTGCTTTGACATAGTCTTAGTGCTTTCACTAACGCTTATAAAAAACTGCTGACGTGTTGCAATGTTGATGAAAAATAAACTGTTTTGTTCTGTAATAGGCGCACTGAAAAGGTTGTTCTTGATTAGTGTGCTCAGGAAACCGTAATGGCTAGAAGATATGCTGGAAAGTGGAAAGTATCGCCGCAGTCCGTACCAACAAGCAACACGTATAAAAAACATTTAACTTCTTGCGGTGTTTACCACTGATGGGGGACGTTTTAGCATCCCCTCCCCAGGACAAATTTTCTTTCTTTGCTGGGGGGACGACTATTTTTACTGGGGGAGACATGTCCTCCCCCCCTTCCTACTTCGCACACTGGACGTAGGTTCTAACATAGCGAAGGCGTAATTTCTCTAGCATTTCTTCCCGTGTGTTCCTAAAGAAAAATTTTATAAGAGCGGGGCCCCTCGACGGGTCCCTCAAAACATGACGGGCCCCGGCACTTTGTACCCCCTTGCCCCCCTCTCTCCAGCCCTGGATCAGCCAATGCATATAGCATTTTTATTTTGAAAGAAAGATTTTAAAGCTTGAAGATATTGTGACAGCGACAAATAAAATACGCCACGATATAAGGTCAAACCGAAAATTTTCTACGCCTCGCTGAACACTTCAACACCGGTTGCGATTTTTCGCACCCAAAACTTCGAAGGCGAATTGCTGCTACGCTCTATCATTCAAACATTGCTTACGCAAGTCACTGCCTTACATCATAAAGCAAACAGATATCAATTAATGTATTAAACATCACTATTGACATTACCAAAGAGCAAATGCATGCGGCATAGACTGTTTATTCACGTAACCTCACTATTAATTTTATACACCAGGTTCTGAAACCAGTAACTTTTTGGTTTGGCAGCATACCTAATTTTAAGGTGCAGTGATAACCAATTTGAGCAGTGATAAAATGGGTTTGTGCAGTGATAAATTGCGAAATGTGCAGTGATAAATAAAAGTGAAATAAATACACAGCGTTGAAAAGGTGCAAGGCCAACACGAATAAGATGTCTCAAGCTTCGCGTCACATCAGTCTTCCATTTCTAATAACGCTCGGTCGATAGTATGACATCATAATGCGTTTTCGGGGATGCCGTTATGCTCGCTAATTTTTTGTTTAATTGCGCTCGTCGTACATGCCAAAGTGACGAGTCGCCAGTGAGATGGAAGTTAATTAGCCTTTTAGCATGTATATTTTTGCATGAGAGAATGGACTAGATACTATACTCGGTAGATAATTTTGCCATATTTTAATTAAGCCTTGTAAGTATAAGTAATAAATGGAGTATACAGATGGTTCATCGCCAGTGCCTCGTCCAAGCGCATCAATAGCAGATACATGTATCAGCCATGGCCATTTACTGCTAGTAAACATTATTAGAACATTAGTTTCAAAACAAACACAACCAGAACTTTCTATGTACATTTTTTCTGTTTAGACGAATCTGTATTTTTTTCAATTATGTCTGATAAACAGCAGTCAAACATAACAAGTTTTTTTCTGAGAAAGTCTCCTCCAATACAAGAGAAGGAAGTGCCGGAGATAAGCAGTGTGAGCGAAAGTGAAGCGCCTTCTACTTCCAGAGCCACAATTGAACTCGAAAAGTCTCCTCCAAGAGCACATCAGAATGAAGTATCGGAGAAAAGTAGCATGAGCGAAAGTGAAGCGTCTACAACCTCCAGTTCACGAAATGAAAGTGAGATGTCTCAGACGGAAAGCCAGTCAGCAACCTTGCTTAATGACAAATGCATTAGGCAAGTGCGTATCGCTCCAGGACGGAAAGGTGTAAGAAAACGTGTGTTTTGTACGGTTTGTCTCCCTCATCCAACAGTATTGAAGCGTTTGTGTTGCAGAGGAAGAATTTCCCCTATTTGTTTAGCGCATGGAACCGAAGCTAGAGCACAAACAATTAAAGAGCACTTACTGAGCAAAGTGCACCAAGAATGTTTGAAAGTAGACCGTCTAAACAAATTGTCAGCTGTACAGAAATCACAACAAGTGCCATTGCTAAAAATGCTCTCTTCACAGCGGCAGAAACTGGCAAGTAAAATTGGCTCCCTCATAATACATGTATACAATGACGCAAAATGCCTTGCAGCTTCTGCGTTTTCATGGCCATCAAGAGTAGTAGCAGCAAAGATGGCGCATCTGTTTAATTATAACGATCCTTTCACGCCATACAATCCTACCGATTTTGATTTGCACTATATTAGACCTCCAGTTGTGCAGAAACTTTTGCGTACAATTGTGTGTGCCGATCTACCACGAATAAAAAAAGAAATCGATTTGTACTTCGCTGGTTCATTTAGATGTGATGCTTCCATGGATAATACACAAAAAGATCACGAGTTTATGCTACTAAACGTGATAAAGGAAAATGGAGAGAGGGACCTGAAATTTATTGGCATAGGATATGTAGCAGATCGTGGTGCACTTGGACATCTAGCAGCACTTAAGGCAGGTGCAAATGACACCGTAGGATTTGATAACATCTTCAGACTGATTAATCATCTGTCAACAGATCGAGAAAACAAAAACACCGGTCAACACCACGGCCTTTGGAAACTTCTTGATGATGAACGAGAAAAAGCTGATGTAAATTTTCCTCTTCTGAAGTCCGTCTGCGCAGTACATTCTACAGCAAATGCATACAAGGATTTGTGCAAGAGCGTACCAGAAATTGATCACTTAGTGAAAAAGTTGTCCGGCATTGCAAAATTTTTTCATTCTTCTGCACAACGCACCACAGAACTGGAACAGATAGCAAAAACAGAAGACCTAACTGTACGCTCTATCCTAAAATATTTTGAAGTGAGATGGTCGCAGTTTACAGCTGCACTGTTAGATTCTATTTTGTGTTCATGGCGAGCATTGGTTAATTTCTGCATGAATCAGTCGGTTACCGAAAGGCGAAAGTTTCTGAAACTGCTTACCAATAAAGATAACCTTTTAATGATGTGCTTTATTGCAGACCTGCTTTTAGTTCTAAAAGTGTTTCAAAAGAAGCTCCAAAGTGATTCGCTCACTATTATTGACATCGAAGAAGAAGCAAAAAAGTTTAAGAAGACTCTTGACAATATGTACGAACAAAAACTTTTGGGGGGATGGGAAGAAGCATTTAAAGAAAAGTTTGATGAAGAATCCAATAAATTTTGCGGTATTGAGCTTTGGGAGAAAACAAGACGACGCACAGAAGCCAATCTCAATGTTACCGATCGCCGAGAATTTTCTGCAATTCGAAATGAATCTATTCTAGCAATAAAAGAGTTTATTGACCAGAGGCTCGAAATTGATCAAAGTACATCCAAATATTTCACTCCCTTCACCAAGTTTACAGCCACTAATGAGGAAATCAGGGATGTTCATAAGTCCATTGCTCCAGACCTTGACTTGGCTAACTTGGCAATACAATACAAAAAACTTCAAAATTGCACGGGTATACCGAAAGACAATCCGTACAAAGTGCTACAGAGTATCATCAAAGGAGACAAAGAAGAATATAATGACGTGATAATTGTACTAAGTCGCATTCTCGTTTGCAAGCCGCATTCTGCTGACTGCGAGAGAGTCATCTCGCAATACAACAAGGTTAAATCCACATGCAGAGCATCCTTCGATCGGCAAACTGTTAGTGACTATTTGTATATAAATATGAATATGCCTCCGCTATGTGAGTACGATCCGAGGCCTGCCATTTTGCGATGGATGGATGATAAAGACCGAAGAACTCGGGAAACCCCGAAAGCATCCAAGCAGGAGTGGTTTAAAAAACTGTTTAGTAACCAGGATGCCGAAAATGTACAGATGAAACCAATACGTCGGAAATTTTAAGCAGAAATAGTTTGTTTTGACGGATATGCTTTCCATCTTAAGTTTTCAGGCACAATCGCCGCACTTGTAGGCTCGAATAGAATTCCATGGATATACTGGCTATTTTTGTGGGCAAACTTTGGGACATTATATTGCTACTGTTATAGCGACAATTCTCAATTTCCATCTCCATTTGAAAGCGGTGATGTTGATCGCTTTGCTTTTAGAAGTTGGTATACGATTTTCTGCGTTTGCATCAATGTACAGATGCAAAAAACTTGTGTATGCGAAAACAAACTCGCTTTTATCTCGCTTTCTTTCAAAAATTTCATTCAAGTTATAAAGGTTGTGCTATCATTAAAGTTATACCACGCGTCGGCCTTATCTCGTTGAGGCGTGCTGAGAGTTGAAATATTCGTTTGGGAAAATGTGCAGTGATAAAAAATCCTTAAAATTAGGTATGTTTGGCAGCGCCTATTTACTTTTATCGGTGTCCGCTTTAGACGTAAGAGTCCATCTCATTTTATCATTCATTTTTTATGTTATTCAAATACCACGCAATATTTATCGCGGCGAAATCTTTTTGAAAAAGTAAAAATGAATCTTCATACATTTGTAGTCATACTGGGGAACAGCGGTTCCATGCTAGTTTTGCGCTGTTTAAAATCACATTTTGCAGTGGAAAGCGTTTATTTATGGGAGTTTTCACAATCACCCATTAGTTAAAAAAATAAGCGTTCTTACACTATCGGTATACCGGCAACAACTTCGAATCCTTTTTTTGTTTGATTCCAGAATTTCGAATCAATAAACCAGTCTGTAATTTTATAAATACAGGGTGTTACAACAGTCTTAGCGTTACACAAACGTAATTACATTACGTTTTTGCAAGGCTACATTGATTAAGCTTTTGGTGTATCCTTAGTAGTTTCCGAGATATTCAATGTAAAAATGTGCCCAAGACTGTTGAAACACCTTGTATAGCGAATTTTTATTCACAATTTCACCGACTGATCAAAACTAAAAAAAAAAGGCAATGATGTTTCTAAGCGGCCAACAAACTTCCAATCAAGATTCAAACCATGAAAAAATTCAAACTCAAAGCAAAAACGAAAGTTTGAAAGCAAAATCAAAGTTGTTTTTTTTCTAATGAAAATCCAATAGGTAGAAAGCCTTGTTTTGTCGGAAGTTGGTTAGGTCATTGCGCAATTACAGAAAAAATTAATGCTCCAAATAGAAATCTGATCCTAAGAATTTGAAATTTTAAAATGGTCACCTTCTATCACAACATTTTAGTTGAAATTACATCACCGAAATTGGAATAATTTACTCAACTAGGCCATATAGCCTACATTTGAAACAAAACGAGTTATACATATTTTTCAAGTTTTGTTCTTCATATAGAGCGCGATTGTAGCGGAAGCTGTCACGTTTTTTGGTCGATAAGAGACAAGTATTTCGTTCTTTTGTAATTTTTAATGCGTTGAGTAGCCATCAAATGCTCGCGCATACGCTTAATCACGAAATCGCAATAGACGTACTTAAATGTCACCTCTTTAGCTCGTCCACTCGTATCAAATATTACACCGCAACAACGCGTTTGAAAAAGTCTACAGTAGGATATTAGTAAATGTCAATTTGTAAAAAAGGTGAAACGACAATCTTTTTAATTCTACGAAACTTAATATTGTTCCATTCATCAGCACGGTATACGCTATCAATCATACAGAGCAACTTAAAAGTTAAAACAATGGCGAATAACGTAATGATTTCTTTAAACTCAAATCTAGCCAGCCAGCTCAATGCAATACAGTGATTCCCCACGTTTCTTGTCATTTGGACTGGAGCATTTTGTTATTCTAATTTCTTCCCACGGCTAATCAAGAAAGATACATAGATACCGGTATATGTCGGCTTAACATCATTAAGTTTTCTTAACATAGCAACTCTTCTTCAATGCCTTCATAATTTGTGGATGTTGTAGGTAGATTTGATATATGTTCTGGCCATCTGCAAAAGTTGCCCGTTGTTTTTGCAATGTCACAAGTTTACTACAGTAGGTTGTATTAAAATAGTTTACCACACTGTAGTAGAACTTGCCGTTATTTGTGGCTGTTCGGAAACCTATTCTCTTTTCGATTTTGCAACACTGAAAAAATCTGTTCACAAAGACGGAAGAGTTAATTTAGTAACTGGAGTCTTGGGTGGCCTATTCTAGTATTCATGCATCAGCCAAATCCATGGGTTGAAGCAACAGATTAGCAAAAAAAAAACATAAAAGCGGACACAGCTCAAAACTCCGCTATCTCTAGGACCGAAACTATGAGTCAGCCGAACGAATGCATACTGGCATGAGTTCTAATCTGTTTCTTTTTTTTGTTATTTCAAGTCACGTAATTGCAGCTTAGGAGTTTTGTGGTAGTGAAGTACATGCATTATGGAGATGACCTAGTAGAGCATCGAACCCGCGAAGCCAGCTTCGGAGTCCAATGCACCAACCACTCGGCCACTCCATGTTCGACTTTTGAGCACTCCGTCACAACGTCCTTGCGCCACCATTTTGCTTGATCTGTTAGCGTCATTAGCCAATAATGAAGATTTAGTTTTGATTTTAAAGCCAAATCCACCGGTGTGCGCAAGCGTTGCACTTTAGTTGCTCAGAATTATGGAAATCTGACTAATTAACTTTTTATCCTCAATTTCAGCTATAACAAATTTCCTCCCTCAAGTTTGCTGTAAAGTCTTCCCGTGGCTAGCCAAGCGGCTACCGGTTGAGAAGCACTGGTCCAAAACTTTGTTTAGCAAGCTGCAGTTTCTACTGATTTGTCACTTCTCAATAATTTCAATTTAATTTCTTCATAATATTACGATGATTGAACAAACGTTTTTTCTCTACTTGTACCTACCTGCTCAGTAAAACAGTACGATATCGCATTTCAACTACTGCACCGAGGTTTTACCGGCCAACACAGAGCAGCAATTGCTTCTTCCTACTGTGACGATGTCAGTTAACAATTAACACAACTGTAAAACAGCTCTTAGTGCTCTGAGACTATTGAACGCCAATGCGTAGGAGCAATAGTCGCGAAAGAAAAAAAAAGAGAGCGCAATAAAAGAGAGAAACTTTGCTCCTGACAAATGCTTTTTTTCAATCATTGCTACAGCTACTTAACGCTAAGCGTTAGAAGAACAAACGTCGCGTTTGGTCGATAGATGGCGTAAGAGCTACCACGCGCCTCACTGATACGCTGTTAGTAATAAAAGGCTCCAGCAGTGCATGATCAAAGCAGGGTTGCCTAGGTAAGGGGGGGGGGGGGCAGGGGAGCTCGGCCCCCCTAGTTCTAGAAAATTGTTTGTAGGGGGGCCCAAGGGGGCTCTTAAAATCGACCAGGTTTTTGTGAACGTTTAGACTTTAGAGAAGAGGTTCTTGAACTGGGAGGCGTGAAAGGTTTGCAAGGGGGGCGTGAGCATAGCAGTGACTTAACGGTCTACGACATTTGGGCGCAAAGACATTTGGACCCAAGATTTGGGCGCGAAATGCGTAGCAGCGCACTTTTCACAATTATTTTTTTACTGTTTTCAAAAAATTTTATATACACCATTTTTACAAAAATTTTATATTTGCAACGGTGTTAGTGTTTTAATTTTTTCTAATTACTTAATTGCTGCAACTAATAAGCGAACGAACCAAGTGATGTATACTTAAAACGTTGTAGGAAGAACTAATGCGAAATCAAGGTCACGTTACCGATAAGCAAAGACGTATTTCTATGTTTCAATAATTGTATAATTCAGAGGACTTTGCGATAATCATAATTATTCTGCGCAATAAAGAACAAACAAAGGCTTTGCATTTATGCAAGATATTTTTTGTTTGCGCCGATGTTTTTATTTACTTAACGTAAACTTCTTAATTGCTGCAGGAAACAAACGCGTCAAACGATAGATAAAAATTTACGAAGAATTATGCAACTAATTAAACATTGAAATAAGTCTTTACTTATCGGTAACTTAACCTTGAGTACGCATTACTTTTGTTGCTTAGTTTCGTAAGTATACATCTCTTATTTGGTTCGCTTGTTTCCTGCAGCAATTAAGTAACTTTGGTTAAGTAAATAAAAACGTCGGCGCAAACAAAAAATATCTTGCATAAATCTAAAACCTTCGTTTGGTTTTCAATACTTAAAATAATTATCGCAAAGTCCTTCGAATTATGCAATTAGATAAACATAGATTTAAGTCTTTGCTTATCGGTTACTTTAACCTGGACTACACATTAATTTTCTTGCTTAAGTTTCCGTAAATATACATCAATTGGTTCGTTCGCTTATTACTTGTCGTAATTAAGAAATTAGAAAAAATTGAAACACTTACCAGCACGGTTGCAAATATAAAATTTTTGTAAAAACGTTGTCAATAGAATTTAAAAAAAAAGTAGAAAGATGATTGAAAAAGCGCGCTGCGACGCATTTCGCGCCCAAATGTCTAGCGCCCAAATGTCTTTGTGCCCAAATGTCCTTGCGCCCAAATGTTTGCGCCCCGATGTCTCGCGCCCAAACGTCGGGTTTCGTGACTTAATGATTGAACGTATATTTTCAAATCTTTTTTTCGTCAAACATCAAAACTTGTCTCCAGAACTGCTGCATCCTTCCCATTAAGTCGATTAAGACAACATAATGAAGGTCGTTATTCCTGGGAAAAGTGTGGTGTTGATTTGTTTGAACTTAAAGGGAAAACTTACCTTATTGTCGTCGACTATTTTTTAAATTTTTTTGAGATTGATGTTTTGACTAGGACCATCTCGATGCAAGTTATTTATTGTATGAAAAAGCATTTTGCTCGATACGGTATACCGAGAATGATTGTTTCTGATTGTGGTTCGCAATTTGTATCAAGTGCTTTTCAAACATTTTGTGAAAAATGGTGCATAACTCACGTAACCTCATCCCCTGGTCATCAAAGAGAGAACGGTAAAGCCGAGTCCGCTGTAAAGATTGCCAAAACTCTACTAAAGAAAACAGCATATTCTCACCAAGATCAATACCTTGCCCTCCTGGAACTCAGAAACACACCAAGACAAGATGTCACCATAAGCCGCGCTTAAATTATGTTTGGTCGGCAAACTCGATCCTTCATCCCTAGTGCTCGCAAAAAGGAAAAGAATTGGAATTTTCAAACAACGCAACAACGCCAACAACGACGAGATGCTGTTAAACGATCATATGATAAAACTGCCAAGACGCTATCCACACTACATACGGTACAACGTGCAATTTTTCAATCCCCAGATAAGAGAGGATGGCGCAAAGGCATCATTAACAAACAACTTGGTTCTCGTACATACATTATTCGGGCAAACGGTGCTGAGTACCAGCGCAATCGTGTGCACATACGACCTGATACCGCCACTATTGCTTGTCCTATTGACGACCATTATGAACCAAGCATTCCATTTCTGTCTCCAGGTTTGGAACAAGTGCAAAACAACACGCCCCAGATGCAGGTCATGAATGCACGTCCCCAGAGGTTACGAAGACCCCCTTCCAGATACCAAGGCTACGACACGTACTAGTTAACTTGTTTTTGTAAAACTATTGTCTTCATGCGTTTCATGGCCTACATTGTTTTATGTAAAGAAAAAGAAATGTTGACGGAATTTAAAATACCTGAATCGTTGTGTAATCAGCGCAAAACAATTCCGTGCTCAGTCAAGCGTTTATTCCTAATGGTGTAAAGTTAACATGTGGACGTTCAATTACTTTCTCAAAACATCTGGTGAAGTTATTTAATGAGGCAACTATGTTTTTCTCTTTTCTTTCTCCATTGGCAAAATTTCAATGCATAAAATTAATTAATGTGTCATGATGATTCTCCAATTATTTTCTTTTTTGTACCTATGCTTAATTTTTGCGTCTTCTAATGTTTAGATCAATGCGTGCATTGTTTTGCTGTGTTTTTGGTGTAAGGCTTATGCTTAATTCTTGTGTTTCGTGTTAATGCTTACATTACGATATGCTTAATTTGTTTGTGTCTGTGTGGGTATCTAACTAAGGAGTTTTTTTTTGTGTATTGGTGCAGGCCTTCACCTAAAAGCTATCAAAATTTGTGATTTCAAGTTTATGATATGTATGTTTTGGGGGGTAGGCCTATATTTGTTTAATTGTTTGATATTTACGTTGTGTCACTCATTCATTTATATATGTTTTTTTTCCTAATAATATTAGTCCTGGCCAGGAATGTGGAAGCGGAATATTTGCAAACAGCTTCCGCTTCCACACCTATCGCCTCCGCTTCTTAAAAAATTCACTAAAATTTTGCCAGTAAAATACGACCAGTGCGTTGGTAGCCGATAGCGTAAACCGTAGCTTTTTTTCCAACACACTGAAAGCTCTTGATCAAACTTTAGCAAGCGTTTTTTTATAGATAATAATTTGTAAAAAGCAAACAAAAGTGTAAAGGAATGATTGAGTCACAATCCTGGGAGTCTTTTACAACAACTTTACTACGAAACTTACTCCTTTCATCAGGAGAATGTTGATACACAGCACTCCGTGGCATCGCAAGAATTTTAAAGGGTGGGAGGGCATAATTTCCACATTGTGTTCAAGCGTAAAATTTTTTCAGCAAAAGTAATTTGAAGCTCATTGAAAAACAAAAAAGGTTTTTGGGGGGTCCGGGGGCATGCTTCCCCGGGAAATTTTTGAAAACGTAAATGATCTAATGGCTATTTTAGTGCTTTTTGAAT
>OZ023240.1:7717308-7772691 GCA_964006365.1 Trididemnum miniatum | reverse complement strand
CTTCCAGGCAAGATCATTTGTGATCCTGGCAAGATCATTTGTCCTGGTAGATGATTGTTTCTTACCTGAGGGCGGCTGATGAAGGCTAATAGCCAGAAACAGCGCTGTCTCGCTCTACGGTACGATTTACTGGAGTGCTTTGCACTGTTGGTGATGGAGTGCTGTTATAGCCTCTGACCCAACATTAGGAAGTCGTCATGACTTCCCGTCCGGTAGGCCAGGAAGGACATTGCTTTTTAGTTGTTTGCTCTTCACCCTGGCCACGTAAAGAGTTTGACTGGAATGGTGACGTAGCCACACGAGTGGATATGCGTACCACAAAGGTTAAATTCTTGAAGAAATATTTATCCGAAGGGATGAGTGATCCTGGCAAGATCATTTGTTCTGGTAGATGAATGTTTCTCACCTGAGGGCGGCTGATGAAGGCTAATAGCCAGAAACAGCGCTGTCTCGCTCTACGGTACGATTTACTGGAGTGCTTTGCACTGTTGGTGATGGAGTGCTGTTATAGCCTCTGACCCAACAAGAGGAAGTCGTCATGACTTCCCGTCCGGTAAGCCAGGAAGGGCATTGCTTTTTTTACATGTTTTCAAGCTTGAATAAGAAGTAGAATATCAAAGAATTATTTCTGCCTGTCTTGAAACTCTAGTCAAGACATTTTGCGTCGAGGCTGCTGGTGCTAAATAACTTCATAAACGGTAATATTAAAGTTTCATCAGTTTACGAATAAACTGCTGCGGCCTTCGGCATCAGCGATTATTCCATTTTTACTTTGAGGTAATACCTTGGTTGGTCTTACCGTTTGTGTATTGTCAACACATTCTTCAGTTTAAGAACTTCTGAAAAAAAAAAGATAAATTGGCGTGGTTTGAAGGCGCTAGACCAGACGTTTTGGAATTCCATCAACAAGTTTTTTAGTTAATTTTATCACACCTGAATTAAAGCGCAATAGGAAAGTTTGCCTGAGTTCATAAGATTACATTTGCTAATAAACAGTTTATTATTCGCAGAACGCTCTCAAGAATCGTTGGACCAAGAAGAGAAACGCATTTGAAGTATTTCACCAGCATTCACGCCTCAAAGTAACGCCGCCAAGAGTACAAGTTTGCGTACAATAAACGTTAACTCAGTAGGACTGCTGCGGAGTAAAATGATGATTAGAATTCGTATAATGATTAGAACTTTGACCATTGACATCGTTAGGCTATGTGGTTTGTGTTGGTGCGGAGTTGGCGTCTTGTATACAGCCTGTAGCTTAGCCCAGTGCTGTTCAACCGGGTGTACGCCGTACGGTAGGCCAGCCCCCAGACCTCGTATACCCAAGCGTATATCTCGCTGTAACCAGGGTATACTCTATCAACAAAAGGTATGCACAGAGGCGGGTCTAGACAATGAGAGGCCTTTTTTGATTTCACGTTTGCCGCTATAATAGTGATCAATGAACGGACTCATCTCCAATGAATAAAGGTTTTTATGGTCGATCTCAAAAATACGTCTTCCATATTCGTGTCGAGCTCTGTCGTTAGTGACTAGGCCCCTTGTTTCTCCGAGGCCCCTAAGCTTCAGCTTGCAAAGCCTATTGGTAAATCCTGATCTGGGTATAGGCCACAAATTGGGTATACCACCAAGATCCGACAGACGTCATAGCTTTGGGCTTCATGCAGACCTAATACTATGTACATGGTGGAGTTGGTTTACCGCTACTGTAGTTTCTTGTTCTCTTTTAATTTCTCTGCATAAAAGTTTCCGACATTTATACCCCTTGAGGTCCTATAAAAACGGGTCGGTAATCGTTTGTCCCTGTGAGGTGTACGAAGTCTTTGAAAAGTTGTAAAAAAGAGGTGGAAGAGCACCGACGTAAAAAGAGCAAACTACCAACAAGGGAATGGCAAAACCATGTAGTCCAGGGGTGGACAAAGTGCGGCTCGTGAAACCATTTTATGCAGTCCGCGGGCACTCACAGAAATATAAACTCCTACCGTGAATCAAGCTGAAGACCTTTTTTGTCTGTTTTTACAGCTCCGCGCTGAATGTCAGTGAAAAAAAGGACTTTTTTTATCTTCACCGATCTTCAGTGGTAAAAATAGGACATCTGCGGACGTGGAGACCTTTTTTGCTCTTCCAATCAATGCGGCCCTAGGCTTCAAAATTTTTTCAAATGCGGCTCTTCGTGTGATCATAATTGCGCACCCCTGATGTAATTTAACATGGGTTTGCGATCGGCCTCTGCCGTGAATTGAACTCGTCGTGTAGGATCTGTAGTCTGGGCGCGGTACCGCTTGGCTATGTGGTTGACAAATTTTCGTGCTTTTAGCATAACTATCTTGAGTTATTTGGTGTAAGCAACAATCAGAAGAGGTAGATAAGATTCACAAAGTGGGTTGAATACAAATAAATGCTTGAGCCTTTCGCATGTAATCCAGCCGTTTAGCTCAGTTGCTAAACGCACGCTATCGGTGCGGGAGGTCTGGGGTTCTATTCCCGGGCCGGTCAAATCGGCACGGTGTTGCCAACGGCTTACCACCGCTGCGACGTTTCTTCGAGCTGTGTTGCCCAGGCGCTAAGCCGCGGAGGTGGGCTCTGAAGGAAGATTTGATTTGACCTTTCATCTGTCATAGTATAGGACTAAATTCGTATTTTGTGTAGGGCATTTTATAACAGATATTGTTACAAAATTTGTTTCCAGTTCCACATTTATCGTTTAAAACAGCAATTAATTTTCAACTGTTTCATGCAACACTACTAGAAAAACCTGTCAGCAGAAAAATATTCCTAACCAAAAGCAAAAAAGCTTTCATTTTGTTTCAACTCTGGAGACATTTTACCACAATCAGAACTTACTGTTTGCAGCCGAAACGACCAACTTTTTACCTTGCTATTAGACAATAATAAATCACATAAAACTTATCAGTACAATTACGCTAATGAAATGTCTGACCAATTTTTTGCACTTCAATGTTACCGTCAAAATGTTCGCAACAATGCAATGAATTAGTCCATAACTATTCTTATTCAAGTTGAGGACATATCGCAAGAATTTTGTAAGCGTTACGCCTTACGATATATTTGAAGCAGCAGAACTCGAAATGTAGATGGGTAGGTCTCAGACCATGTAGTCCAGCCGGACCTTGTTGTTTTTATCCTGTTAAGCAATAATCAAGGCCTTCAAGATGACCTTGGGTAAACGATATGTGCTTAACAGATGATAATCAGAATTCACAAGTTGAATAATTTAAGACCTTTTTTTAGACTGTTTGATAACTAATCTATCGTGTTTGATTATGTTCCATTCAACTATGATCGTTTTTTTTTTGCACAAATGCTGATGTAAAATAATTTATAGCGAACAATTTGTTCGCTTTCCGTCAACAATTTTTCTGCGAACAGTTTGCATCCCGGGTAAAATGGGAAACGTCATCAGAAAAAAAATGACATAGTGTAATTTAACTGCTATAGAAACGGTCGTACTATACACCGCAAAGGACCTCAAATTGATGTACTAAACACCGCAAAGAACGTCAAAGGACTTGGAATCATACTATAACAAAGAGCGACATAGGACTTTAAATTAGGGTTTGGGTTAAGTTAGGGTTAGGTTAGGGCTAGGGTTACGGTTAGGTTAGGGTTTTAGTGTCCTTTGTCGTACTTTGCGGTGTTTAACACATCAATTTGAGGTCCTTTGTCGTCCTTTGCGGTATTTAGTAGGACCCCAATAGAAATGTTTTGACTCAGAAACAAACAGAATGCGAGCATTTGGACCACAACCTAGCTAAAGTTCAAAACTTCATTTGGCTGCCGTTTAACTAAAGGTATTCGTCCAATCGTCCAGGACCACTTCAAAACACGTTCCGTTTAATTGATATACGTTTCAAATAGCTTCATATCTGAATAGTCATCAATAAGATTTATTCTATAGAAGCCGAAACAGTGACTTTCTAACCGATTTCAGCAATGACGACTTGGAAAGTTATAATTAACACTGCTAGCACAAAAATCCAAGCAAAATGATCATTCGTCAACTAAGACAATTGCAGATTTTAACTCCTACCGCAGCACTGATTAAGGGGCTACGTTGGCATTTCCTATCAAAGTCCGTATAACTTCGTATAAGTTGCGCGGACAGGAATGGAGCAGAGACAATGGGGCAAAAAATGTGTCCAAAAAGACAATCGCCTGCCTATCTTTTATAATGCAAAAACGTTTGAAAGTGTTAGAAAAAAGGTCATAACTTTAGTTACGTTCGTTCGATTTTGAAAATTTCAACTGCATCGTAAAGCTTCTGATTTTATCTATCGTTTAAAACAAATTTCAAGAAAATTGATGGTGTTTTAAGCACTCTAAATGGTTAATAATTTGGACATACTTAGTAATTTTTGAAGCAATTTTTACGCTAGCAGCATTTCTTGCTGTTTTAAATGCATAAATATAGCACAGATTTGCAAAAAGTAAAAGTTATTGTTTGATTTAAACTAGGTTCAATTACAAAAATTTGAACTTCAATATGAAAGTCGCCTAGCTATTGATCGTAGTTTTCCAAGCCTTCAAAGATTTGTTGCAAGAAAATGATTGCGTAAATTGTTTTAAACCTCGTGTAAAAGTAGGTTTCACTATTCGTGCGTAGAACTAGGTTTTGCAACCATGGTAGATTCACCAGATTGGAGTGAGGTTGTTAACTTCTATCATGATTCACCCTTGGACCATGTGTAAAACGAGCCTTTAGTTAATTTTATTCTGGCCCACAATATTTGATTTTAAAAGCCCGAGGTTTGAAATTCAAGAAGCTGCGGCCGTGAAACGACGTAGACCTAACCTATGTTAATGGATATGAAACAGTAAAATCGAAAAGTAAAATAGATACCGGTATATTTTTCCCGCTTAAATTTTGCTTATTGAATTTTTCGTTTAACAAATGGTCTAAAGCCCGAGGGTGAAGCACGACAGAAGTTAACAACCACACTACCAACCTAACACGGTTGTAAAAATTTAATTCTATATAGTGAAGCCTTATTTTACATGAGGTTTAAAACAATTTATGCAATCATTTTCCAGCGAAAAAGTTTTAAGGGTTTGAAAAACCACGACCAATAGCTACGCTAATTTCATAGTGAAGTTTAAATTTTTGTGATTGAACCTATTTAATTTGAATCAGATTAACTCTTTGCAAATCTGTCCTATATTTATGTTTTAAAATGACAAGAAATGCTACTAGTCAAAAAACCGCTACAAAAATTTTTATCTCTGTTTAAATTATTTACAATGTAGAGTGCTTAAAACACAACCAATTTTCTTGAAATTTGTTTTAAACGATAGCGTAAGTCAAGAGCTTCATGATGCAGTGAAAATTTTTAAAATTCAACAAGCATAACCGAAGTTATGACCTTTTTTGTAACACTTTCAAGCGTTTTTACATTACGAAAGATAGGCAGGCGATTGTCTTTTTGGACACATTTTTGCTCCATTGTCGCTTAACAATGTAACGAATGATTCGCTCAACTTATACGTGAGTTATACGGACTTTGTTTCCTATGTACCAAGCACAACATTAAGTGCAGTAAAATGATAGCATTTGACAAGAAATGAAGACATAAAAATAAACATTTTGACTTTTGCAGTTGTGTTATAACACACTAAATTTTAAAAAATAAACTGTACAATCATGTTTTCGTAAATGCCAATAAATATACCCAGTAAAATCGTAAAACTTTGCAAAATCAAAATACGACATTCATTCATCTCACAACCTTTGTTCATGTCATTTGCAGGGTTGGACGTTGCTGGTTCAGTGATTTCTACCACTACATCATTCGCTTCATACCAGACATTTATTAGGCCCAAATGTTAACCATCTCTGACTGAGCTAAACTTAAAGCATTTTACGATTAATCTGCTTGTTTTTTTGACTGGTTATTTGCTAGTTTGTTTTGAAGAGCTAGCAACACTTAATTGGAAGTGTTGAGATGTTGAAGGTTGGTCGAAATAGCTAGGTGGCTATGCTCCACATTTTCCAGCCTTATGTAACCATCAATCAAAGAACTCAGACCTGTCAGTCCCCCATTGCAGCGTAAGGAGGTTCGTCTCTTGCCACCGGGTGGCCTCGCTTTTACCGCTCTTCGATCCCTGTTCTCAATCAGTAAAACATGCTCATTCACAAAACTTCTACAACCGCATCGAAATGATGTTTTGATTTGCATGGACACTTGGTACATGCAAAGCATTTGCATGGACACTTGGTACATGCATACTAGGGTTTTCTGGCTTTGTGATCCTCCATTGCATGCTTACAATGGCACTAAAATATATTTCCGTTTTATAGACACAAAATGAAAATCTGAACATCGACAATCAGCAACTTTGCACTGCAACTGAAAATTGCTTGATACAGACTCTTCGGAGTCAGTGTGATGCTGTTTATACCGATGCAAGCAAAAGCATTGAGTTTCCGATCCAATTAACTTGTAATCCATTCCACTAGGGTTATATTAGCTGACATAGAGCCGATTTTTCAAGTAGGCTACATTGAAAGAACTTTTTTTTTATAAGCGCAATATTTTTCAGGGGTAAAGAGCTTGCAATTGTCTTCATCGCCCACTATATAGCAATATTTTCAGAATGGGTCGACACTTGACGCAGCAAATTTATCTAGTTTCGGGTGAACTCTGTTTTCCATTTTAATGACAGGCTAAGCACAATTTTTTCAACCTATGTATCAAGTATTCTAACTATCTAACACTTAAAACTGAAAATTACAATTATCATTTAAATTCTTTGACTCTTGTATTTTCATAGAGTTATTAGATGAAGAATACTTTTATGTGCAATTTATTTATCTCCCAGCTTCGCCAATACTTGCTTCAACTTAGTGGTTTCCAAAGGGTACGCGGACTGTTTAGGGTCCAAGAAACACTTTCAGGAGGTCTGCGAAAGAAATTTGGTATAGGCCTTACTTCACTCATAGCTTAATCATTTCAGTACAGCAATATGTACTAAAACTTTTTGTAAATGTAGGCCTAAACGAAGTGGTTGCAATTGCAAACACACATTTTGCCGGCTTTTTACCTCGGCGCAAGCTATGCTTGCGAGATTTATTTTTTGCTTCCTGTGCGTTGGTGTGATTACAATACCCCCTATGGCGTCACAGTGAGAAAATCGGCCGCTACTCAGTCTTTTGGTACATGTGTTGGTAAAGAAAAGAGTAGGCTATAATGGTATCAGTAGGTAGGTTATGAAGATAAGTCAGTTGCCGTTTTGCACTTTTCTAAATTGCTGTTTTACATTTTTGTGTTACAGTACATAAATTCCGGAAGGTAGCGTTAGCGTTATGAAAGTAAAACGTAGCCTGTCTACACAAGCACTAAATTTAGCCTCCCGTTTCAATATAGATGCTGAGAATGAGAGATTTTATGAGGAAATGGCGCGTGAGTGGAGTATGGCAAACGCAAATTAATTGGTGATGCGATTGGGAGGTTTCAATGGTGATGTTGGAAAATGTGCGAAAGGATTTGAAGACATACATGGAGGGTTTGGAATAGGGAAAAGAAACGCAGAAGGAAGAATGTTAGGCCTACTAGATTTCTGTGATCAGAAAGAGTTGTGTGTAGCAAACACCTGGTATAAAAGGAAGGTGACTTACACTTCGGGCGGAAATGATGCAGAAATAGACTTTGTTCTGGTTGGAAAGCAAAACAGAAAGTATCTATGTGATGTGAAAGTTATCCCTGGGGAATTGCAACACAGGCTAGTGGTTGTTGATGTGGAGGAGCAGAAATTGAAGAAGTCAATGAAGAAGAGTAGAAGAATGAGATGGAGGGTGTGGAAGCTGATGGAAAAAAAGATCGAAGAGAAGTTTGAAGGAAGAGTAGTAGAATTAGTGGACACTGATTCAATGGATTTGTGGGGATCTTACAACAAGGGAGTTTTACAGGCTTGTGATGAATTGTGTGGAAAGACGAAAGGGAGGGGAGATCGGGGAAACACATGGTGGTGCAACAAGCAAATAAGGGATGCAATAGATCGGAAAAAGAAAGCGTTTAAATTGTGATGCACGAATCGATCAATGGAAAGTAAAAATAATTATAGGTAGGCCAGAAATGAAACGAAGAAAGTATTTGCAAAAGCCATAAAGCAAAAGGTGGAAGAGGAGATGAATGTGCTATGCACCAAACCAAACGACGTTTTCAAGTTTGTGAAGTTCATAAGAAAGGAGGGTAAGGACATAGAAGGAGGAGGTTGCATGAAGGATAAAGATGGGAGACTTGTAGTCAGGGAAAAAGATCGTGGGAAATTACGGAAGGAACACATGGCAAAGATCACGAATGTGGAAAATGAATGGGATCAGATGGTAGAAGGACCAGTTGAAGGAGTAACTGATGAGAAGGTGATGGAAGCTATGAATAAAATGAAGTTTGGAAAGGCAGCTGGACCCTCAGAAGTAAATATGGACATGATAATTGCGAGTGGAAAGTTTGGAGTAATAAAGAAGCTTTGTCAGAGAGTGCTTGATGGGAAAGGTATGCCAGAAGAATGGAAGACAAGTGTTGTTGTTCCAATCTTTGAAGGAAAAGGGGATGTGATGCATTGTGGGGCATAGAGAAGAGTAAAGCTCCTGGAACATGCAATGAAGATAGTGGAGAGAATGCTGGAGAACAAAATAAGAGAATTGGTAACGATAGATGACATGCAATTTGGCTTTATGTGTGGGAAGGGTACGACTCATGCATTGTTTATTCTTAGGAGAATGCTAGAGGAGTTTCGAGAAAAGGAGCAAAAGCTGTACACGTGTTTTGGTGACTTAGAAAAGGCATTTGATAGGGTACCGAGAAAAGTGATGGAATGGGCATTAAGAAAGAAAGGGTTGGCAGAAGTGTTGGTGCAAGCAGTGATGAGTTTATACGAGGGTTCAAGGAAGAAAGTTAGAGTTGGAACAGGGACATCGGAAGAATTTGAGGTACGGGTTAGTGTGCATCAAGGGTCTGTGCTATCACCACTGGTATTTGCTATTGTGGTTGATGTTGTGACAGAACATGCAAGAGAAGGATTATTGAATGAAATTTTGTACGCAAATGATCTGGTGCTGATGAGTGAAAGCTTGGATGATTTAAGGGAAAGGTTCTAACGATGGAGAAGTGCATTGGATGACAAGGGATTGAAAGTGAATGTTGGAAAAACTAAGATGATGGTGAGCGGAACGGAAGGAGAAATTCTTTTGAGCAAAATAAATCCTTGTGAAATATGTGGGAAAAGGATTGGGTCTAACGCTGTGTGTTGCACACAGTGTATGAAGTTGATACATGGGAGATGCACGAAAATGAAAAAGGTAACCTGCAGTTCTGCAAGACATTTTGTTTGTAGTGGATGCACAGATGTTGGAGATGGCACGGAAGAACCAGTGGAGATATTATGCGATGAAGTGGAGACTGTGAAGGGATTTTGCTACTTAGGAGACAAGCTGAATGTTAGTGGTGGATGTGAAACTGCAGTGACATCAAGAGTTAGGATCGGAAGGATGAAACTTAGAGAATGCGGAGTTGTTACGTCGGAGAAGATTTTCTTTGAGAATGAAAGGGATGGTTTATCGCAGTTGCGTAAGATCAGCAATGTTATATGGAAGTGAGGCATGGTGTTTGAGGAAGAGTGAAATGGCAATTTTGAGAACTGAAAGAGCCATGGTGAGGTCAATGTGTGGAGTGAAATTAGTGGATAGAAAGAAAATGGAGGAGCTGATGGAGATGTTGGGTTTAAAGGAAACGTTGGATAGAATGGCAAAGGCGAATGGAGTAAGATGGTATGGACATGTGATTAGAACGAATGATGGTAATATACTGAAAAAGGCAATGATGATGGAAGTGAATGAGAAGCGAAAGCGAGGACGGCCAAAAATGACATTGGGAAGCAGGTGGAAGAGAGTGTGAAGAAAGTCGGGTTAAAGATCGAGGAAGCTGCAGATTGAACGAGATGGAGGGAAGGTGTGAGAGCGATCGCGCAGGGGATGAGGTGTATCCGGCCACCTTCGGTAACGAGGAGAAAACTGGATAGAAGAGAAAGAAGCTCTCAAATGTCGCGTCTTGCTTAATTATATTGTGTTTGTATTTTCAGCTCTGTAAGAATTTCAAAATGCCTCCTGAAAAGAAATTCAGATACGACGAATCATTTGGACAGTGTTAGGGTTCATCGTAATTAATACAGGTAGAGAAGAAAAACCACAGTGCGTGTTACGCCACGAAGTGTTGGCAAACTCTTCATGAAAGCCCTGAAATTGAAGAGGATAGCCTCAATTTATTGATCACCACAAAAAAGCTGCTCACTTTTGTTAGATTTTCAATTTCTTTATCGACGATTCTCGGTAAAACTTGCATGCAACAAAATTCACATCCAATTCTCGATTTCTTTTCACGTCAATAAAAAATGGAAAATCATTGCAGCAATCTCTAAATGAGATTATGAGCCAAGGCGGTCTTTATAACGAACATTCAAAGTTATGATGTCATTTAAGAGATTGGAGACATTTTACTTGCATATTTCAGACCACAGGTTCTTGGTAAAGCCAAATAAAATAAAAAAAATCGCTTACACAAAACGCATAACAATTAGTCATTTGCTGTGTAGACCATTGCGAGATAATGATTAAAACAACCAGAACGGAAAAATCAATGCAGATACTAACTTATTATCAAAACGAAAGCACCGAGAAATAAGCGAAAACCTAGATTTTCTGATTAAAGCATTAAAAGTAGATACATGAGCAGAAACTTAACATTCCCAAGCACTGACATGACGAGGTACATTATGCAAAATTCTATGCGAAGTCATCATAAGCGACCAAAATTCACTTTGCTCAAAAACACAACAATTAAGACTTGTCTTTCTGGGAGGCATGTGTGGTACCAATAATTTAAGAATTTGTTCCTTTATGTTTTCGTTGGTCCCATGGGCTGGTGCAATAGCGGAGGGAAAGAGATTCTCGGCATTCTCCGCAGAAGGTACAAAATCTACCTCCTTGAACTCGTCCTCATCGTGACTGAACTTATAAAACAACTCCTGCGAATCTCTTTTCACCAAAATTACTTTCATTTTTGAAATCTTAGGTCCGGTTTTCTTTTTTGATGAAGATTTTGAAGCCTAAAATGTGATGAGGATCCAAATTTGTAGTTTTTATTTTTTTTGCTTGAATTTCCAATTATCTCTGTAAGATCTTTCCAGGCATAAACTGCAATTGCTCCGTGGATTGCGTTGGGCCTCATATATGTGTGCCCTTTCTCTAAGTACTTGCAAATAGTTTTGTCGGGGTCACCATCTTGCTGAACGCTTAACCTCGTTCCAGAAATTAATGTCCAATTTTTGTTTTGTGCCGCGCCGTTGTCGCACCAGAAGGAAAATTTATTATATTACGGCAGTTCCTGAATTATTTTTAAATGTGCCGAAGTGACATCGGATGCACATGGCACAGTTGCACACCTCCCACTAATTTCCTCATGCCACAGCACGCAAAAATCCCCGGACTGATGAAGACTGCAGAAAGTTTCATTAAAAACTGTGAGTCTGCAAGAATAATTGCGATTTTAAGCTCGCTTTGGGCAGCAGCATAACTTTCTGCATATCCGCAGCAAGAAATATGACGCCTTCGGGTGGTGTTTGGTGCCGGTGTTTCTGGTAGAATTGCCTGGACATTTGAGCATCTTTTAAATGTTGCTTAGTTCGAGCGCAACTTTGACAAGTGCATTCATCTTCATGACCATTCTTGCTTTCAGAGAGCACAAGTCCCAATCGTCTTGCGAAAGCCGTACAAAGACTACATTCGTAGTATGGAAGACTCTTTGATAGACTGGATAAGATACCTTTGCATTGTTAGAATTAAATTCCTTCCACATATATCTGATGATTAATTCGGGACCAAGTGTCGACGTAGGGGTGCGTGTTCGAAGACGCAGTGGGAGAGCTGAGGGTGAAAGGATTCAATGTGATCTTTTATTTGTTTCTCTTTCCTTTCTTTCTCTTCATTTCTTGAAGTTTGTTTCCTTTTTTCAACCGGTGAATGTAATGAATCCTGATTTTGTACTCTGGTGAATTCATACACATATGAATTTTCTTTCACGCCGAGAGTCGCCAAATAAAATTTTGGGCACACTTGAACAAACCTCCAGATCTCATGGGTAATCTATAACTCAGCGTGTTATACCTCTCTTGAAGCTTTTTCTTCTCTTTCTCTTCGTTCCGTTTGCTGGAACCGTACTTTTCATAAACTCCCCTTGGCCATAAAAATCTCTCCTCACCGCTAAATTTGTTGTTACATCCGTTCCTGCAACGGTCGTTACGGGGAGAAAACAGAACATACTTTTTTAAATAGTTTGAGAGTTTGTTTTTTCTTTTCTTCGACGTTTCGGCTTAGGTTGAGAATCAAAGTAATCAGCGTTAGGTTGAGGCTGAGGTTCTGCGAAATAAAAATTAGCTCTATGATCTAAGGATTGTTTGGATGCATTGTTTTAAAACAAAAACCACATAATTTTCAATTTTTGGGCAGGATAAATCTAGTGTAGCATTTAAAGTTTGGTAACTATTCCAGCTGTTGGAGCAGTAGCAGTAAACTCAATTACAAGTCCTTAGCCGGATTAAGATGTAAGCTGATAGAGCTGCAGCCTCTGCCTGACGGATAACAGCGTAGGCCACGCCTGTAAGAACAACTTACCGACATGATCTTTTTCGGACCTACGTGATCTTTATCTGCCAATTAGCTCAGTTGTAACGACATTGTTACCGGTGCGGGAGGTCCGGAATTCACGCCCTAGGCCGGTCAAATCGTACGCAGCGTCGCCAGCGACTCGCCACCGCAGCGGCATTTCTTCTGAATTCTCGAGTCTGTGTTGCTCAAACGCTAAGCCGCGGAGATGGGCCCCGCCACTCGTTACACGCATCGGCGTAATACCGTGAGTATAACCAAAATTTTATTTCGTTTTTTTGGTTTTTTTCAGATAACTAGTTTTTGGTAATAATTTCGACTACATACTGTAGGCCTACTGTAGTGTGAAGGTGGGTTTACAGAAAGTATGATACAATTTGTTGTAGGTCATATCGATGGTGAAAATGCAAAACCTCGTATGTGCAAATTTTCGAAAATTTTTTTATTGGTTTAAGTTCCTAATTTTTTCATTCTTCAGTTATTGAAAAACTTTTTTTGAGACATTTCGCTTTCGAAATGACGTCATCGACCAAAATGCAAAACCTCGTATTCAACTTTTGACATTTTTTGAAAATGCAAAACCTTTTGTTTCATCAAAACTTTGATTTCGGCGACAATTCTTTATGATAATGTATTCCCTTCGGGAGCAGATGTAAATAATTACAAAAATTCTGAATTCTCGATGCAATTATGACATAATAATGGAAAATCAAAACCCCCTGCACTAAGAATTTGATGATAGAAGATACGTAGGCCTATTGTTTTGATAGAAATCATCTGAACCTTTAGGCTACTTCCTGATAATTGTGATAATGAAGTTTAAAGTGACGCTAAACCAAGACAAACAATAATTTTTAGATTAGGGGAGGTTTCATTTTTGAAAAAGATAAAATAAGAGAACTAATTATGTTTACACGTGGAGCAGAGTAGGAGGAGCAAACGATAAGTGGCACGTCAAATGCAAGTTGCTCACTTCGCCTGTCTTGACATGCTAATAACTGTTTGTTTGCGTGATTATGAGATGTTTAGTTAAAATAAATATGTATGTATTGCCATAGTCAGTAAGTCACATGCGAAATAAGGTAAGGGTGCAGCAACACCTTCAAACTTCAGGTATGAGAAGTTAGTGGTGAAACATTCTATGTTAACGCAGCGGGCCACGATTTCTTTTTTATCTTTGTTGATTGAAAGTAAGGAAGTTGGAAGTGCCAGCTGGACTTCCCTGGGTGGGTTGGCTTATATTTATAACGTACTCTTTCGCATTAATTCAGTAATAATGTGCCGCCACTGTACTTTCGAAACAAATCAAACTGTCCCGCCGTTTTACGCCATGCTCATTAAAATTACTGTTACCCCAGTACTCTAACGTGTTCCTGATGTCATAGGGTTGTTATTACTTATGGTTTACAGCTGTCTGTTTTCGAATTAGCTTAGGTCAACTTCTTTGATATCGTCTTTATGTGACCCGCTGGAAGCGGCTTACTGCAAATCTCGCTTTTCTACTTTTTGATTAAGGTTCGTGAATCTCAGTCAGACTCATGAAGTTGGAGGTTTTTGCCTGAGTCGGAATCAAAAGTGAGAGTAGAAACACGGTTATGTTGGGCACTTTTTGTCAAACGTCAAAATTTCTTAGCGGAAAATTAAGAGTCGAACAAAAAAAAAAAAAAAAAGGAAAGAAAAATATTGGAGTCCAAATAAAAAAAACATCTTTAAATCAAAAGCGTATCGATTGTGTGCTACTTTACTAATCTTGTTTCAATTTTTCCTTAAACTTTTTACATTTTGCTGATTTTTCTGCTGTCTTACCTTTCGGCTATATAATTATAACGCAGCTCGTAATTACATTGGTACTAACTTAAATCGCCCCTGGATTGCTGCTTTCCGGGTAACAGCTTGACTTAAAAGACTTTAATCGGTCCTTTCGCAGTCTCTCCGAAACACATACGAGTATTTTTGCGTTTGCGTTTAGTGTTCCTCGAAATAAATCTGAACATTCAAAAAATTCCATCTTCCATGTCACTAATTTTTTGTAAAATTTTTCATTTTTTCAGCAAACCTTTATGGTATCTCATGACCACTACCACATGGTAGGCCTACCTTTACTCAGTAGCGTACGCAGATATTTTTTGGAGAAGAAATTTTTTCTCATTAAAACGTACGATTTTTCTAGTAGTATCTGAGCGGCACAGGCTTTTAACATATATCGAAGAAGACCGGAAAGGAGACGCGCGCGTTGGAGCCCCCCTCCGTACAATGCAGAAGATTCAATAAAATCCGAAGAGTACAGGCTTTTCTCGCATCTTTTAAAAAAAGCAAAAAACGTTTTTTGCGAGTTCGTTTAGGTGGCGTTGAATCACTACTTCATGGCTGAACAATTTGTATGAAAACTGGCAGGCGCAGCACAGTTGGTAAAAGTTTCGAGTAGTTGGGAAAAGTTAATGATAGCGACGATGTTATTGAACGATGACCATTCATTCACGTCTTTAAAATTTCATAGAAAAGCCGATTTCATAAAAGAAAAGTAAGTTTTTAGACCGGCCGGTTAGCTCAGTCGTAACGACATCGCTATCGGTGCCGGAGGTCTGGAATTTGTTCACCGGTCCGGCCAAATTTGACACAGTGATGGAAGTGTCTTGTCACCGCTGCAATATTTCTTCGAAGTTTGAAGCTGTGCTGCCCATTGCCCAGGCGCTAAACCGCGGAGATGGACCCCGCCACTCGTTACATGCTTCGGGTTAATACCGCGAGTGTAATGAAGCTTTGATTTTTTTTTACGTAATTTTTCACTAAATTTGTATTTCACATCTCAAACAAGCAATAAAGTTATTCGTTAAATGCGGCAGCGTCACTGCGTGTTATCCTCATTCAGCAACCCTTACAATTGAATTTCTTGCAGTAATCTGTTTGTTACAGCATAGCACTTGAAAATAATTTTCGCAATTTTTTTTGAAGCATAGCCTACTCATGCAGTATTTTGAAAAATACTTAATTTTTAAACTTCGAAATCATTCTTTGTTTTACCCTAAGTTTGTAAATTATGATGTACCTCGACGTCATAAAACGTCATTCCTTGCATGAAGTCATCTTTTTGCTTCCTTAAAGTAATTGTCGAGCCGTAAAGCGAGACAGCGCTGTTTCTGGCTATTAGCCTTCATCAGCCGCCCTCAGGCAAGAAACATTCATCTTCCAGGACGAATGATCTTGTCAGGATCACTCATCCCTTCGGATAAATATTTCCTAAAGAATTTAACCTTTGTGGTACGCAATCCACTCGTGTGGCTACGTCACCATTCCAGTCAAACTCTTTACGTGGCCAGGGTGAAGAGCAACAACTAAAAAACAGAGAGGAAGTCGTCATAACTTCCCGTCCGGTAGGCCAGGAAGGACATTGCTTTTTAGTAATTGTCGAGGTCAACAACATTTCTTAAGCACTGAAATAATAGTTTTGCTTAACAATGGTTAAATGCAAAACCTCGTATTGCAGGTCAAAAAAACATGTCTTAGCAGTTTTTGTTAATGCAAAACTTCGTATGCGATATTACTCTAAAACGAGAAGGGTTAGAATTTTTTTGCTTAGATAGTTAAATCGACAATTTTATGAACTAGCATTTTTAATAGTATCCAGCTTTTATCTCAATAAATTACAAAACTGGAAAGTTTTTTTTAGTTTTCTCCAAACAGTGAAAAATCACATACGAGGTTTTGCATTTTCACCATCGATATGCTTCTAACGATTTCACGAATTCATTATAATAACAACGAAACAGCTTATTTTTACCACAGAAGATTTACTGTAAGTCCTTTTACAATGTATTTTGCAAGGCGAGCAGTACCTCTCACAGACGATTACACGAATACACGGCCTAATATATTTTTTAATTTAACGAACTTTAAGCAAAAAGTCAATGGTAGGCTATGCTGGTCTAGACTCTAGACCAGGGATGTCGGCATTGCGGCCCACTATCCACTATTAAAAAAATTTTTTTAGCAAGTTTATCAAGTCGGGAGTGTTTATGTAATTTAATCAAAATACTTTATATTTAGTAAATAATAAATTAAATAACATAAACATTTTAAAGTCATTGTGACACCATGTATTTTTGAAAATTTATCTGCCTAATAACTTTTTCTCAATAAGAGCTACACTAGCTCAAATCTGGAAACACTTTCCATGTCGGTAACCCAATTTCCTGCAGCTTTTATCCCTGCACTTTTTTCGATTCGAACCCCTTATCTGGCCTGAACCACTTTGAATAATTAATCTTTTGATAGCTGTTATAACCAGATGGTGTGTCGTATAGTGTCTTTTATAGGGAACAAATTTGTAGAAATCTTAATTTTATGACACGTTACTCTTTTGAAAATTTTTTGCTTTGACATACTGTTTGCCCATAAAAATTATATCAATTTTTTAGACGTGGCTAGCGGTCGTTAATTATGCCTTCGAGGCCATCTGTTAAAAACTAAATTAGCGTTATTCGATTAGATTAATTAATTATACTAATGGATTTTCAAATTTTCTTTGTTGTTGAAAAAGATGCATGTTCATTTGTTCAGTAAAATACGACTCAGTACTAAGCCTAACTATCAATGGTTAATTTCTTTTTCTTAGAACTATAATTCGAAATATTGGAATTCTGGTGGCTTTGCGGCCCAATTAAATATTTAAGTTCGCAATGGGTCCCCAATAAATTAAAAGATTGGACATCCCTGATCCAGATATTATACTGTCGCATGCATGTGCTTAATGGTTGAAATAGACTAGTTTTCATATGTGTTGCTCACAAAAAGAAAGCAAAAGCCTGCAATTCTGCAGGCCTGAACAACGTAGCAAAATGCTCTGAACAAAATGTGGCCAAATGTTTTTACAAAGTGCGAAATCATGCACAATTTTTTACGTTGAATACATCGGGTACGTAGGCTTTCCATTGTTGACTCCGTATCAAGGACCTGAATGCTGTTTCAAAGCCAAAATTTTTTCATGTCTCGATCGAAACATGACCATTTTCCCAGACTTTCAAGGTACGAGACCGAGACGAGACATTGGCATAACGAGACCGAGACGAGACCAAGACACTCAAACACGTGTCACGAGACCGAGACACGTCTCGAGACATCCAGCTCTGGCAAATGTAACAAAAAGGATGAAGACCACTGCTTTAGAGTACAGCCTGTGTATTTGTATAGCTTTTTTCAAATTAACTCTCCGCTTAAACCAAATCTTCATTGTACTTGCGGTATTACGGCAAAACGTGCAACTACTGTAGTGGCGGGCCTATCTCCGTGGCTTAGCGGCTGAGCAACACGAGTTTGATCTCCGAAAAACCACCGCAGCGCTGGCAACTGTGGACCCTCTTTCGAATAGGACTCAAAACTTCCCGCACTGAGAGCGATGTCGTTAGCACCAATGCAACCGGCTGGTCCATAAACATGCCTTGTATCTTTAAATGTGAAAGATGGAAAAGCAGTAATTACATCAGCACTTTCGCGTAAGCAGCGGAGACGTATCGGAGTAAAATAACAGAACTATCCGCCTGCTATTCCAGAATTATAGCTGTTTTACTTTTAAAAATTCAAATGTGATTTGAAATTATAATTCAATTTAAGCTATAACAAACATCGCTTGTTCAAGTTTGTTTTAGAAGTTCGAGCAAGAATCCCAACTGGAATCGATTTTATTTTGTAAATTTTTATGACAAATCAAAGTCCATTTAAGAGTGTTTACGACAGGACTGTATATTTTGTTGCTGCTTACCGGTACGCGGACAAATCTAGTGGATTCTCATTCCTTATGCAAGTATTCGCTGTCCAGTTTGCTACCTGCATATCTGTTTCATTGTGATTGAATGCTGGCGCGAACGTAATCGACTAGATGATTTTATTGTAACTTTCTTGTGAGGAAAGTTCTGCTCGGTTTAAATATTTTTCCCACTTTAGAACTCTGTTATATCATCAAGGAGACCATGACGTCACGATTTATATTTGCAAGCACAAAAGTTCCAACTGAAACTATGGTAGAAGACTAGAAAGAATGCTTTAATACAAATAAATATATTGCGTCAACAGCAGCTACTACACGTCATAACACGTCACACCTACACTGACATTAATCTTTGGATAAAAAAATGCGACCAATCAGAGACGGAATACATCAATCACGTGACATTTTACAGCTTTCCAGCGCATTTAGGTAGGTAATAATTGCGCCAAACATCAAACGTCGCATGCAGTACGAGATAGACAGAATCACAAAAATGCTCAAAAGTGCTGATGTCATCATGCCAACGCCAACAAAACGCATTCAGTCAAAACTTGCTATACTCATGAACCATTGAATGTGTTAATTGAGACATAGGTATTGTTTGCATGTCTTTTTTGGTGAACTTTTCGTGTCACAGTCCAATTTTTGATGTCATAATCTTATTTTTTAATCATGATTTCTAACATTTAATCATGATGCAGAGTCTACCAAAAATGGACAGAGTCTACTAAAAATGGACATGTGGACAAGATGGGTGAGGTTTTTGATGAGTTATCCAATCTAGAATACTCCTCTGTGACTTTCTCCCTTAAACTAACCCTGTGGTATTGAGTTGTTAACGACGCAGCACGAGCCTTTGTTGGCAGAGTGACAGTTAACAACGGCTATTACAATATGAGAAAAAGTGAATAAACTTAACTTTGAATCGCTAGTTAAATTCAAATAACGGCATAAAAGTTAGCGCTTGAACGCCAATGTAAGCTTGATTTATTTCAGAGCCGCGATGCAATTGTAAAACACTTTTAAGCCGGAAGTGGAACAGCACTTCGCTGCAAGCAAAATTTACAACTAGATTTCACATTGCAGTATGCAGGGACAAATTTACCAACCCTATATGTCAAGCAAGTGGCACAAAACAAACAAGAAAAATAATTCTAGCTGAAAACTATATCAGAATGAGCTAGAGTGAAAGAAAAACCAGGTGGGTGCATACACACAAGGCTGACTCTCAAGACAGCATGTGCAATTGATATTCCTGTCAAAAAATGACTTTTCTTGTTTTTACAAACAAGTCTTATAATGTACCCTGCTGAGAAAAGCGGTTTCTCATTAGTCTTCTCCTCAACGATTGGATTTTCAGTCTTTATTCTCTGCTTCACAAAAAAGACCAAGGCGCTTACGGGCGAATTTATTCTCGCATTAAAACTTTACTTCGTTTTCAAATTTTCAGTTAAAATTTCTCGCGTGTATTTTCATTTGCAATACTTTTAAAATCTTCGAAGTAGGTGTAGTTGTTGTAAAGCGTTTTATTTTAGGACTCAACTTGGGTTGGAGTAAAATCACATCCTACGGCTATCGTCGCAAAGAAGCTGTGCAACTCACAGCTTCAAGTTGTTTCGAGTAAAATGATAAAAGTGCTCATAACGGTTGAAGAAATTACAGAAATTCGCACTCCGCTCAAGCACATAAATACAATATAACCATAATAAAATCGAGTAAGAAAAACATAAAACAAAAGCTAAATATGTTTCTAAATAAGTTTTGTAGATTGTAACTTTAACTCCTGGGGACAGATAAATGAGCAGCAGCAGCAATAAAACTCTAAAAGAATAAATAAAAAGAACAAAAACGTCACAGTAACGAAGAAAAAAAGTACAACGTTTGAAAAATGTTAAGAATATGCCGCCATAAAAATGGACTTTTCATGATTGCAGCAGATATATTGCTTCTTCGAAAAAAATCGCGAAGAGTGTAGATAGATAAATAATAAGCTAGCCCAGCGGTATCACGCAAAGTTTACAGGTTCTGCGTAATGGGTTCGATTCATGGCTGGAGCTGATCGGTTTTGACCTTGACCGGGTAAATGCAGAGTCAAAGGGCTTTACAAATAACAAACAACCACTTTTGTTTATTTAGTTTGCGATCTTGAAAACAATCTGTCCTAAACATTGAACCGGCTTACGCCTGTGCCATAAGTCAATAAGTCGCAGCAATTACAGCGTTGTACAAAGCTGTAGTGTGTCAAAAAAATTTATGCATATTTCGCTAGAATAATTCTTTACCGCGGCGAAATGAGATGGGATGTGTGCGGAATGGATGGGGCTTGGGCCTGGTAGCCATGAATGAGATTACTAGAAGAGAGAGAATTGCAACCCAGCATCTGACCTGTCTGCCCGATATACTGCTGGCTAGGCTGCTGTAGACTGTAACTATGTAGATGATGGGAAGCGGGAAAGTGAAGATGCCCCCCCGGGGGACCGCATAGAGGGGAAATAAAAGTATCTGTAGCTGAAGAACCATAACTTGTGTTGTTATCATTGCTAAACTGAGATGGTTGGTGACCCGTAAATGAATTGTGATTTGTTGGTGAAGACGAATGGAGACTTCTATTTACGCTATTTTCCTTGCTGTTCAGCGAGCCATCATCATCTCGCCATTTATCCAAGCTCCGTCTTCTTGCGTTCATGAAGAAGTTGCTCACTGTAGTAACCTCCAACTTTAATTGCTGCGACAGACGTATCTGCAAATAAAATCATATCAACCGTAATTCTTGATAAAATACACAACACCAAAAAACTAATTGAGCGATAATGAAGCGTTGCCAGCGGCAAATATGACTGGAATTTGCAACAGTCATAGAGTGTCTGAGTTTGGGTTTGATGACCAGCCTTTTGACATCGCCAACAGTCGAAGGATTTCCAAAGAGAGTAGTGAAAAATTATTTTCCCGAGGTTGAAAATACATTTCAAGTACAAAAAATTTCCGGCTCAAAGCCATACTGATCATTATCTCGGCTTCCTAACGTTGGTTGTGATTTGGCCCCTTAATCTAATGTATCTTGAGGCTTCATAATACGTTGCTGCAAAAGCTTAAACAAGAGAGCATGTAGATATTTGATCACACGTACAGATAGCACAGCAGGACATACGCGACAGGGAGAAATCGTGAGAGACGTTAGTCAATTAATATAGGTGAAAACATAGGCCCATGCAAATGCTCAAGCCAACTATTATTTTTTGGAAACTGATGGTATGTAGGGCCTATGCGAAAAAAGTTGGCGTCCAAAGATCCGTCTGCAACTTTCTTCAATTTTAAACCCCGTTCATATTGAGGATACTGTTATTGTTAAACGCTACATTTTTCTACAGCATCTATCATAACAGGGCGCAAATTTGCAAATCGTTAATTCGTACAGTTTACAACGAAGCTAATTGCTTGTACTAAAGGGGTAATAAAATCTAACTTTTCATCTTAGCTTAAAAAGTTAAACAAAAATTATGTTTTCCGATTATGTTGGATTTGCATCCTAAAACGACTTCCTTGAAAAATTATTGCAGCTTCTCAAACATTTTGGAATGTAGTGCACACTGAAGAAGTTATTAGGATTTCGGATTTTTTCAGCGTGAATTGCCCAAATACGTCGATGCTTTGGAACGGCATCGTGCTGTTTTTTTTTTTTTGTTGTTGCAGATATAGTCCAGTTAGTCCTTTCGAAATGGATGAAAGCAATTGTGTGAAGAAATAAAGATTTAAGTCCGAGATATAAATGAAATATTCAATTGTGGATTGGTAGGATATTTGGAACTTGTAGGTCTATTATCACATTCAGTGCAACATAAATTTTGTATAATTAGTTCTACCAGCCATTATAATTAACAATTATGTCATGATAATCTATTATGGTGCCACACCACACAGCTGGGTACCGTGCTCAAACCACAGGGACAGGATGCAAATGTAAAGCCAGGGACATAAGGATCTTACCTCTACCGTAGCTTACGTGGAAAGTCCATGACGTCATTATCAGAAAAATGACATTTTAAAAACTAAATACCCTCAAAATTACGCAATGAAAATACACCGGATCAAAGCGAAAAGATATTAAAAAATGATCTCTCAGAATTTCTTTCACAAACTAAGCGATTTCAACTTTATTGTCCCTTTAAACTAATTAAGTTGTTCATACTTTTTAAAATTAACGATAGATTAAATTCCGTTACTTTGTCTATTAACTTACGCTTACTGCTCATTAAGTTTCGTTAATGCTTCGTTAACATCATAACGTGTATTTGTTAATTCTGACGTTAGAAACTATGCAAAAACACAGTGATTTTGAAAACGGAACAACGAAAGTTAAAAAAAGAGGAACAACGAATTAATAGCTAGTCAGAGCTTGATTACACCGACGATTTTATTCCACTACCGGTATTTTAACTTTCGAAAATGAAAATTTCATTGCAAGTCCAGAAGTCAACAACTTATCGAACTTTATTAACTTTCGTTAATGAGCTGAAATCGATTTTTATAAAAATACGAAATTGGTTGGCCGTCCGGTCAGCTCAATTGTCAAGCCATTGCCATCGGTAGGGTAGGTCTGGGGTTTGAATCCCAGGTCGGCCAAATCGGACATAGCGTTGCCAACGGTCTGCCGCCGCTGCGATATTTCTTCGGAGCTGTGTTGCTCAGGCGCTAAGCCGCGGAGATGGATCCCGCCACTCGTTACACGCTTCGGCGTAATACCGCGAGTACAACGAAAATTTGACGAAATTGATTAACTTTGCATTTACTAACTCATTTCTGGCATCTGCCAATGCTGACGACATTTGATTTTTTCTTTATCATGCAAGATAGTGATTATTTGAAACCACAGCACTAAAATGCTATTCTATCAAGATTTTTTACTGGGATTAATTCTTAAACTGGCTACTTTTCGACAATGTTTTCCGTTTATTTACATTTCATCGTTCTATTATACAGAAAATCAACGGGAGTGCAACAAAAAGTTTTTTTAATGTTAAAGAAGTACCAGTTTATGTTTTCAAAAGTAAAGAAGTACAGAAACCTGTTACGTGCCTTTCCCTGTGGAGCAAGAAGTGGTAAACTTGCTTGCTTGTCCACCACGTTGTCCATTTAATGCTGAGTGTCAAGCAGGAAAGTTTTGACTACCAATTTTTGAGTGTTTGATGTGACCCGACTCGGAATCCAACCCCGAGTATGCACCTTTGGACAACTGATCCGTTCTGAAGCTCTATGATGACTTGAAGAAAACAAAACGAGAATAATTTGTTAACATTTCCGGTTGGAAAAATTTTTCTTGTGCTGGGCTCAACAGGACGTAGTTTGCACTGTCTTGCCAAGTACACTTAAAAAAATTTAAAGCAACAAACTCGTAAGTTATGCAGCGATCTCGCACAATCTCTTGGCAATGACATTATTTCTCCACTCGCTTTTGGTACCTATTGGAGTCTCTGCTCCAATTGGAAGATAATGATAAAACCAATGAGTTACCTGGACTTCTTTGGTAGGTCGTTTGTCTTCTCTAAAAACTTCATTAAGTCTTTTTCTCTGATCATCTGTGAAGACAAGGCGAGGTTTTTTGGTCTGCGTAGCATTTGAATTTTGTTCTCCTCTCCGATCTTCAATGCTTTGCTTGTTTGCTTGCACTAAAACACAGTTGGCAAATTTATGATGACGTAAGCAAACTCGATATTTAAGCACTGCATTCCACACAAGAATCTTAAATAAGTAGTAATCCGGTAAGTGCAATCTGCTCTTGACCAAAAAACACGTAAAAACATGTGAAGGTCAAAGAGCAGCGTGTAGGGGCAAACTTAAATGGCTTTGACGGTTGCATTACCGCTAGCACGACCGGTTGCATCACCGCTAGCACGACCGGAATAAAACAGCGAAAGGAAGAAAAACGTTTCCTAACCTCGAAAAGCTCGACTGAGGCAAAACGGAGATGCGACAATCACAAAGAGTAATGCATTGTCATTTCCGTATCTGAAGCGATAGATCGACTAGCAGAGCAGGGCTGCGAACACGAAGCGGTTTTATTCGAGTTAAAGTTCACTAAAAATTTTACTAGTTCAAGTTTGAGTTTTTTATTTTTAATTTTCCGATTTCACGTTTGAGTTCAGTAGTTTTATCGCGTTTATGCAGGGGCTAACCAGCGAAAAATTCAGAAAAAGGGGAAAGGGGCAAATTACTGTACAATACTGTAAATCAAATATTGCAACGACTGCGGTATTTTAAAAGAATGTTCTCTGCATAATTTAGACTAGGCCTCGTCAAAAAGGGGTTCGTGGCTTGATGCCCCACGCTGGTCATGTCACTATACATGCTAAGTTCAAGTCTTTTGCAAAGCTTTTTCGGTTTTGTACTGTCTTGCTTGCACTGCTGATGAAGACAGCTAAATTTATGTTGTGCAAACGTCCAGCATTGATAATTACTGTGGATTTATTTTTCCTCCTTCAGCTATTTTCGTTCCAGCCATTCAGGTTTGCACAAAAATTGTGGCGGTCTGAGTGCCGGTCCCAAGCCTGGGGAAATGGGGAGGGTTGCGGCAGGAAGGGCAGCCGGCGTAAAAACATTGCCAAGTATGTTAACATGCGCAATTTATCTTTCTTCACACGGGATCGGTCGGGGCCCGGGAGAAAAACGACCGTTACCTGTGATTTGTCACCAAGGGTCACTGGTGGACATGCTACTTGGGTGCAAAGGAAAGGTGGAAAGCAGTGGAGGAAAAAGAAGGAGAGAAATGAAGAGAGGAAGAAAGCTAAGAAAATCATGCTAAAAGTTGATTCATCAAACGTTGGCACCATGACCGGTAAAGGATTGGAAGTCGCGGATTTTATGAAGCGAAGAAGAGTGGACCTACTGTGAGTGCAAGAAAGATGATGGAAGGGAGCTAAGGCTAGATGCATAGGTGGAGGATATAAAATGTGGTACTGTGGAAGTGGTAATAAAAGAAATGGTATAGGGATTGTATTGAAAAACGATTGTGTGGAGAGGGTTATTGAATTGTGGAGGATATTAGACAGGATAATGTGCATGGAGATGGAGCTTGATGGTGTTGTGCTGAATATTATCAGTGCATATGCGCCACAAGTGGGCCAATTGGGGTGTATGCGTGAAGAAAAGGAAGTATTCTGGCTAGACCTAGATGAGGCAGAGGAAAAAATCCCAAAGCATGAGAAAATTATATTAGGAGCAGATATGAATGAGCGCATAAGGGAAGGGAACAATAGTGATGAAAAATGTATGGGTAGACACGCTTTAGGAAGAATAAAATGACGAAGGACAAGTAGTGGTAGATTTTGCCAGGAGAAAGGGTTTGACTATTACAGTATTAATACCTTCTTCGTAAAAAAACAGGCACATAAGATCACTTACAGTAGTGGCGGCCGCAGTACACAGTTGTATTATGTTATAGTGAGAAGACAAAAAACGAAGGAGGTAGTGGATACAAAGGTTGTTGTTGGGGAATGTGTAGCGACACAGCACAGAATGGTAGTCAGCACAATGATTGTTTAAACTAAATGGAGGAGAGCACCAAAAGTAGTGAAGAAAATAAAATGGTGGAAGCTGAATGACCCAAATGTGAAAAGCAAATTCAAAACGGAAGTGATAGAAAGCGGAATATTTGGAAGACAACGAGATTGGCAAAAAGTAGCCGGCAAGATACGGCGTATTGCAAGAATGGAACTAGATGAAACATCGGGAAAGGTGAAACATCTCAAATAAATGGGAGACGTGGTGGTGGAATCAGAAAGCCCAGGAGAAGTTAAAGAATAAGAAAAAAGCTAAAAAAAGTATGGGATATCACCAGAGATGATGTGAGCAAGTTGGCCTATAAGACTGCGAGAAAAGAAGCTAAAAGAAAAGTGGCAAAGGCAAGTAACAAGGAGTACGAAAAATTGTAACAAAGATTGGAAACAAGGGATAGGCAGAATGAGTTGTTTAAGATAGCAAAGCAAAGAGACAGACAAAGCAAGGATGTACATCAAATGAGAGTAATCAATAGTAACAATGGGAAGATTTTGGTGGAAGAAACAAAAGTGAAACAGAGATGGAAGGAGTATTTCGAAAAGTTACTTAATCAATAAACTCTAGCGAAAGAAGAAAGACAAGAAGAGAAAAGAGAGAGAGGGACGTTGGTAATATCTTGGTGGAAGAAATTAGAAATGTGTTGAGAAAAATGAAGAAGGGAAAAGCTCAATGCTCTGACGACATTGCAGCGGAAGAGCGGATATCTCTAGGGACTAAAGGTGCGCAGTTTCTAGCAAACTTGCTCAACAGACTCTTGCGAGGAGAGAAGACGCCAAATGAATGGAGGAGGAGCGTGCTTGAGCCGTTGTACAAGGGGAAAGGGGACGTCAAGGAGTGAGGAAATTACCGAGGGATCAAGTTGATGAGTCATACAATGAAGCTGTGGGAGAAAGTAACAGATTCAAGGATAAGAAATAAGATGACAATAGCTGAACAACAGTTTGGGTTCATGCCACGAAGAAGTACAGCTGATGCAATTTTTTGTTTGAGGATGCTGATGGAAAAATGGAGTGAGAGCCAGAAGGCAGTGCATTTGATTTGGAGAAAGACTAGAAAGGAATCTCCGAATCGCTGTTGAAAACTGTTATGGATCCGAGGCTTTACGTACTGTACTTGTCTCCAGACAAATGCTGCCTGCAAATCGGAAGGATGTTTTACCTGCCATTCAAAAGAGTTCCGTCATCTATGAGTATAAGTGTCACTGTGACAGTCGGTACGTAGGTAGAACAGCTCAACGACTTCAAGACCGCATCAAGCAGCATGTTGCGAAATGGCTACGACAGCACACAGCCTCCCAGCGGATGCAAACTAACCGAGCGTGCAAAAGAAAACAACCCGCTCCAGAATGTGACTCGGCAATTGGACAACACTTATTAGAAAACGACCAATGTGCTGCCAATTACAACGATGATCAATTCTCTATTCTGGACACTGCGCGCAGCCTTTTCCATCTTAGTCTGCTCCAAGCCAGCTACATTAAAGTACGGCGACCTAATCTATGCAAACAGAAAGAGTTTGTCTATACTCTTAAACTGTTCAAGTAGAATTTAGGTTCGCACGACTTGTCCAATCAGAACTGTGCGTGACTTTCCCGCGTTCGATTGGATTCGCCAATGTAACTACAACTTCGCTGCCGTCCGAAACTGATATGTATCAGTCGCCAGACCTTGCTTTCTCGTTCTCACTTTCACGTTATTACCCACTGACAATGGCGTCACGAAAAGCTTCTGGTACAAACAGCTTTTTTCAAAGCTACTCAAAAAGAGTTACTGAGACAAACACCTTTTCTCAAAGCTACTCTAAGAGTTACGACAGAGGGTTTCTTGAAGCCTAACGCAAAAACAGCTTTTTTTAAAGCTATTCTCAAGTGCTGTACCGCCAATCAATTATTCTAGAAAGCATGTGATAGAATACCTAGAGAGGAAATGTAGGAATGCTTGCAATTAGCTGAAGTATCGGAGTGCTAAATAAGGGTAATCAAGGATATGTATGATGGAGCGACAATAACAGTAAAATGTGTAGCAGGACTGACAGAGAAATTTGAGGTAGGGGCTGGACTTCACCAAGGCTTAGCTCTTAACCCATTTCTTTTTGCCATCATTATGGACAAACTGACAGAGGACATCAGAAAGGAAGCGCCATGGGATGCGATGTTTGCAGATGACATGGTACTGTCCAGATAAAATCATAAAGAGCTAGAGGAGGATCTGGAGATTTGGAGAAATGCATTGGAGAGAAGAGGCCTAAAAGTGAGCCGGAGCAAGACTGTGTATTTAAAAGTAGGAGGTGCAGACCATGGTGAAGAGTTGAAATTGCAAGGGGATATAGTGAAGGCAGTGAAAAACTCCAAATATCTTGGTTCAACCATTAGTAGAGATGGAAGATGTGAGAAGAAGTAAGGAGAAGGATTCAAGCAGGTTGGATGAGTTGGAAAAAGGTTTCTCGAGTTGTGCGTGACAGAAAGTTGTCAGCAAAGGTAAAATGTACCGAAGTGTTATTAGACCGGCCATGCTTTATGGAATGGAAACTGTGGCGATGGCCGAAAAACAGTTGGGAAAGATGGAAGTGGCAGAGTTAAAAATGGTGAGATGGGCATTGGGTGTTACGAGAAAGGACAAGATAAAAAAGGAGTATGTGAGAGGGACGGCAAAAATTGCAAAGCTGGGAGACAAACTTCGGGTCACAAGGTTACTTTCTTATGGACACCTGAAGAGGAGAGAAGAAGGTGGCGTTGGGAAAATAATGATAGAGATGGCAATGCCTGGTAAAAGAAAGAGAGAATGGCCCAAGAGAAGATGGATAGATTTGGCGAGAGAAGACATGGAGATGGTTGGAGCAAGGGAGGAAGGCGAAGTTGACAGAGCCTTATTGAGAAGACTTTCGCGCTGTGGCGACCCCGAATAGGGAAGAGCCGAAAGAAGAAGCTGTTTTTGTCCCATACTTATTGTGTTTCTAAGTTCAAACCGTTTTTATGGAGTTTAGACCAAGTCTAAATATCGTTAAACGTTTTCAAAATAGGAGATGAAAAGATGCCCAGTAACTTGCACATTCAAGCATTTTTTTTTTTGGTTTTCTCCTCTACATCTATTCATCAATGAAACGACAAACTCCGAGCAAATTTTGATAAGGCCACAGTAAATCTCAAAACTGGACGTTTCGACAACATATATTCAGCTATCATCATCAGCAGTGTAAGCAAGGCAATACAAAAATTTACGCTGCTAAAAGCCGGCGAACTTTTGTATCGGTGGTGGGCCACATTTGTACTAGAATAAGTAAACAGCACGGTATAACACAAAGCCTTTTGTTCGACAAGCACGTTTGATCATTGAACAATTTTTCTGTTATCAACATTTATAGTCGCTGACAGTCGCAAACAAACTTCTCATGTTTCGTCTCCCAACCTGTTCCTTGCGTTAGATTTAAGTCTCTTCATAACGGAAAAAGCGCTTTCGCAAAAATTGATGCAGCCAATATAATGACGTTATGATGTAATAACATGATGTAACAGTCAATGAAGTGACAATCACCATAATTGTGACATCAAAAATTGAGTTATGATGCAGGAAGCCGTGAGCTTTTGACTCACTAAAATTATTTTGACATGCGGACAGGGTAAATATGTCCAAAAATTTTGTTGGCTAATTTTATGATCAAGCAACACCAAGATGCGTTTGCTTGGTTACCTACCACCAATTGATACATAGGCCTTACTGTATATCAGGAAATGTCACGAGGGTCATAGACATCACTTCCGCAGAGGTTCAATTTTCCGCAAAATCAAGTGAAGACCAAAAAAATAAAAAATTAATGAAAGGTCTTCATGTCCGCAGAAGTATTTTCACTAAAAATATCGTTAAAGACCAAAAAAAGTTCTTCATTGTTCGTGATGAGGCCCCTTATTTTCTACGAAGCCCCCAATTTTCTCCGAGGCCCCAGGCTTCAGCCTGCCTAGCCTATTGGTAATTTTGGCTCTGGGTGTACCTGATTACTAGGTGCAGTATCAATAACCGTGTTCTCACGCGTTTATTTTCATAAATAAGGCTCTCCGGACTTCAAGGTGTAAAAACTCAACGCCTTTTCCTCATGTCATGGATGATCAAACAATGGATCAAACAGCGATTGAGAAGCGTACGTTGCAATTTATGCGCGACACATTGAACGTGAAGAGAAAAACATACTCGTAAAGAGCAACGAACAAGAGTAGGTAGGCAGTTGAAAACATGCGGCACACTTTCTTTTTTGCGACTGATTCCTTGACTGCAAGAACGAGTAGAAGTGAGCACTCATGCGTTGGTCATGCCTATTAAAAAAGAAAGTGTGCCGCATGTTTTCAACTGCCTACCTACTCTTGTTCGTTGCTCTGTACGAGTATGTTTTTCTCTTCACGTTCAATGTGTCGCGCATAAATTGCAACGTACGCTTCTCAATCGCTGTTTTATCCATTGTTTGATCATCCATGACATGAGGAAAAGGCGTTGAGTTTTTGTCAGCGACATGGCCTAGCGGTACCGCGCGCAGGTGACAGATCCTACGTGACGGGTTCGATTCGCGGCTGGAGCCGATCGCAATTGACATATTTAATGGGTGGCTGCTGACTCGAAGAGCGCAAGCTCACTTCGCAGTCTCCCTCAATTACCGTTGAATTTTCTGTTCAATATAATTTGAAAATAACCTCAGTTATTTATTTATTTATTTACTTACTGCAATAAAAAAATTGTTTAAAATTCGGTGATCAAGCGCAACGTAATTCACACGTTCTGCAAGTGCCGGCGGGCCGCATAAATCAGTTTCGATGCGGCCCGTGGGCCGTAGTTTGCCCAGCCCTAGACCAGCCTGATTTGGACAGAAACACAGGCAAAACAACGTGTCACTATTCACCGTACATTGCTACTAATTATTGTGTAACAAAATATTTTCCGACAGAAATTCAAAATAATGTATTTTTAACAAACAGTTACCGACTCAGCAACGAGCAACTTTTTGAAACTTAACAAAGCAATGAAAAGCAATTACATTCGTCGTTATAAAATGTTGAAAATGACTTGAGCGTGTGCATGACTGTTAGTTTGTCGTTTTTTAATAAACTTGCTGATGGAAAATAGTGAAAATATTTTTGAAAATGAGTTACACATTTTCTCATCGAATTAATCTCGAAATTTGCTTTTATTTGTTCGCTTTTTCGTCATATTAATAGCGCGCGAAATCACGTAAGGTTCATTGTGACGTTCATAAAACGATTGAAATCATCCACAACGCAGCAGCGCAGATGGCAATGGTCGCAGAGAATTTTTTGTCACAGTTTATTTTCCCCTCATTAAGTTTTATCTGATTATCCGAACAAAAAATCGATAATCATCGTCAAATTTAGAAGTTTTTTTTTCAAATTCAAGAACAAATTTTTAGTCTTGGAGCGGTGTGGCCCTGGTCTTATCTACTTTGCTCGTGTTTTTTTCGCTTTTTTTTGACGATTTTCAATAACGTTTTGGTCTGTAGGGAGCAGGCAATTAACGTGCACGACCGAGTAAGAGCAACTCCCTCCGGTAATCAAAAACCGAACACCCAAGATTAGACAGCGCGCCGCAAAATTACATTACTTTGCCAAACTCAAGTGGCATGAACGGACGAAGAAACGTTGTTGCGATAAAACACATTAAAATGCTATGCAGTTTGACCTGAAGTTTTATAATATCGACAGAGCTGATTGGTTAGGAAATGAAAAAAGAAAGGTGCGCATTTCTTGAATCCATGCTGTTGTCCTTACGTTTGGCAATTCGTCATGATGCTTTTAAAGAGACACTATACACTGGGGTTACACTCTTCTGAATTCAGGGGTAACGCATTAGACGCCAAATCATTAGAATAGGTTGAAACTACGGTATATCGTTGCAAAAATTTTTAGCAAAAGCATTAAAAACCACTGCGCTAGACTTTGATTTCCAAAATAAGATTCAAATTTCAAGTCGTTGCAACAAATCAAATGAGAGTAAAAAACTAGCCCAAAAAAGTGACCAGAAACGACTCTAAAACCTGCGCTTTTCAACTCGTATTTTAGGATTTCATCAAACATACATGTGAGTCTCTCAACTACAAAAAACTCTCCTGCCTTTCCGGATAAATCAAAAGATTCGTACTTCCTGGCAGCGGTGGCAGATAATTATTTTCATACTTTCACGAAATGGGTTGATTATTCGGGGACTATATGAGTGCAAAACTCATGTTTCGCTTGAAAATAGGCAAACTTAATTTGTTACATTGGATTCCGACACCATTTTCAAAACTGAGTTTAAAGTGATTCTATGTTGAAAAGTTAAAGGTCGTTGCTACAAACAAAGATTTGGAGCGTATTTCTCAAGTCTTATAAACATTCTAAATGTGAATCAGAAATTTGAACACTAACAGGCACTCTCATCTTCCTTCAAATTGACTTCCATTATCGCTAATTAGAAGTTAGTTATCGAGCCCTCTCTAGTGGTAAAACCAAAATAAATTCTATACTTCTCTTTGGTCAATGCATCCAACAAGATAAGTCACAATTAAGAGAACTCGCACTACAATCAGAAGTTTAATTCCTGGATCGTTGTTATTTTTTACGTACTTGCTGAAGTTCAACTGATTTTCAACACATTAATTGAGAAAATAATAATATTAAACCGCAAAAACCAACGTGTTACGACTAACAGAATTTATGACCTATAAAAACTTCAGGATGCAAGCAGAGTACGCGTACGTTTCAAGCTCATGCTGTACCGTTTTTCTGTTTTTCACCTTTTTTTCGAACTCGCAAGCTTTGATTTACTTACACCGACGAAAATCGAACCAAAAATGCAAGAAAAGTGACAAAGAATTTGAAATGACGACGTATGTCATCAGATCATTTATGGTCACTCCAAAGCAAAACATGATTGAAAAGACGATACTTAATAAACTGAAACAATATACCTGTCTCTACCAGCATAAGAGCATAAAATTGCTTGCATCTTTGTAGGTAACGTGGTAACAGAAATTTATTATTGACAAAAAGAAGAAAAACAAAATTTCTGCCAATTTACACTAAAATATCAGGTTGTGTCTTAAATTTCAAGTCAGCCGTAGCAAATTGCAACAACTCACCACAAGTAACCACTGGCTCGTAATCGCGAAAGAGGTAATGTTTATGCCCATTTGTGGTAAAACTTTGCCCCTGAAAGCCTTTTGATAATACCTTTCCATAAAAAATTTAAAAAAAATTACTCCAATTTTATTTCTCCCATCATAAATTGTTTCTATTCGATTAACTGTATGCTGTTTAGTTACGTCGCTGCAAAAACAAGCTGTGCGTGTGCCATTAATAACATCATCAATCCACAAAATCGCAATCAACGTTAATCATGAGTCCTGGGTGGCCCCCACAAGTAATAAGCACCAATAAAAAAAATAAGTATGTGAACAAGAAGCTGACATTCATCATATTTGCTATCACCAACTTTATTATTTACAGTGAAACGAACACGGCTATAGACTAGTCGCGAAACAGCGCAACTGATCTGCAACCCAAGAGACGACTCGCCTCGTTAGCCGCAAATCGCAAGTGACAAGTAAAAGAAATAAGAAAATTAAGTGGACAAAAAGGCGTGGCTACAAAAACTGGCGAAAAGGAATTCTATATAACACAAAAACCTATGGAATCCCATAAACTGACCCCCCTAAATTGCACAAAGTTACGGTTAGTCAGCACAAACCTCCACACGATTTTCAACGTCACAATATCGAACCAAATTACGAAGCTGTTCATAGTAAATTTATCGATCAAATTTTCGGTCAAAACGAGATGGCGTAATTACCCTGATTTTGTATCACGTAGTTATGACGCAGCAACTTGTTCGTCCTGCTGGATTACGCAGTATTGAACGAAGCACAACTAGTCTGGTTGTTGGTAAATTTAACGAAAATCAATATCACAAATTTGAAGTACGCTACCACCGCTTTCATTGCCGAAGAATGCGCGTCCGTGAAAATGCAACCAAATTTTACTGGTACAGTATTTCATTTGTAAGTTTGAATTTTACTGAGTTTGTAAATAGCGGATTTCACTTCCGGTGTCTGTTCGTACCAGAGTTGTCAACGGGCCGAAGATGTTGAGCCCGACCCGAACCCGAGTTTTAATTTATCAGCCAGTCTGAGCCCAATTTAAACCCCTTATCCAAAAACATCAGTTTAAATTTTGAAAAACTTTTAATAAAAAAGAAACTGAGTTTTACCCATCTACAGTCACTCCAGTTACGAACAGCAATATTTATACAAGGTGTTCTCTTCGCTTTATTTCATCAATTGCAAAAACCCCATCACTCACTGAAAATCTCGATTTTGCTCCGGCGTCCTGCCCGATTGAAGCCCGACAATTTTTTTGAATCCAATCCTGAACCCGATTGACAACTCTGGTAGCCTATATACAACCTTTCGGGGCTAAGTAAACTGAGGCATTGTGTAAGTGTTCATTTACTTCTGCAGGGTGGTTTCCGATTTTGCTTCTTTCTTTTAGGGCACCATCCCACTGTGTTTTCATTATTTGACGTTCTGTTGCTAATATTTTGCATGCGGAAATGAAAAAGTTCCTACCAAACAACAGTCTGTTTTTTCTTTTCCAGGTTCAAAGCATGTTTTAAAAAAAAGGCTCAAAGCTCAAAGAGGCTCAAAGCATGTTTTTAAAAAAAAATAAAGCATGTTTCAAAAAAATAAATAAATAATTTAGATAGCAACACAACAAAAAATTTAAGAGTTATGCTGATGTTGTTTAAAAAAAATAAACTTCTCACATTTTTCGTTTCATCAAGGTTATATAAAAAAATTTATTCTTTTGTCCGAGTTTTTCGTTTTAAAGTGTCGGTCGAGCTGCTGCTGTTATTGTTACACAGAATACTTAGGCAACAAAAATTCAGCGAATTCTAAAATTAACCTACTGTAATTTTGCTATACTGAAATATCAACAAACCTTAAAAGTTATTATAATATAATGTCAATTATGACGCAAAAAATATGTCGGATGTCGGTGTTGGCGCACCTGAGGCCAGATAGCTTCAAGTTATAAATCAGGCAAAAGGTCGCGAAAAAGAAACAGTCAAATCCTGCTTTAATAATTATGCAACAAATTACGTAAGCATGGTAGTTCCGTAGAATTTTGTGGCGTCGAACTATTCCTGTCTTTTATACATTTTTCCGAGCTTAAAGAAGCAACTAGGTCCATTTATGAAGTCGCTTGCTTGCGCTAATTGCGCAATCCGTCAATATCAATACAAAAATTGAAACATGCTGTAAGAAGGTGCAGAGCTGGCAAAGCATCTATTTAGTATGATAATAGTCATACCTCTGTCACTTAAAGGCGCAGAATGCGTCCCCTCAAAGGGAGGTTAGATATCTTCAAGTGAAATTTTCGGTAAGCTGTGAAAATCAGAGTCATAACAAAACCTGTGTGAAATCTGCGCATTCCCGATTTTGTTACATTAAGAAGATAGCGATGATCACGCGCATATATATTGTCATAAATACTTGTATATTGTGACGTAACAAAGGGTGAATGGTGCTTAAGGTCCTCAGCAACCAGCAGCTGGTATCCGCCACATTAGCCTGAGTTCTGCGCTATGAGACATCTGCCCCGGTTTTATTAAACCCATTGTCGCGCCATTCGTTCGTGCCTTTGTTACAATAAAAGAGATTCTACTCAAAAAAACAAACTGATGACAATAGACAATACGGAACAGCGACATTAAAAAGCTGTATCTGCTAAAAAGAACATTTCACTTCTCTTGCATATAAATCCGATTTTCATAAGAAAAAAAAACAACTACAAATGTTAACATTTTTTAAACGTAAAATAATGTTTTGAGCTACCGGTATGTTGGATGGTGATGCTGGAAAGCCTTGTTTTACAACGAAAACAAAATCTATTCATTTGAGCTTGTGAAATGAAAAAAAATCGATAGGTTATTGTTTGACAGGTGCTTGCATAGATTAAAAACGTTGGGAGTGCTAAACCCTAACTTTATACCCTTGAGTCTCGGCTTTACACAACTCCGTAAATCTTGTGTCCAAATTTTTATTCTGGTTCCGTGAATTCAGTACCGAGCTTTAGCTGGAAATGGACTTTATTCAGTTTTAAATTCGAAAAACAAAATGGCGACTTTAACGAATCTCTGCACGACCAGCTCGTGATCGCGGCGTAGGTGCAGCTATGTACACCTACTAATATTGCTTCAATCTGATTATACATATGTTCGTATTACTGCACTAACTAATGTATTTAGCATTCGAAGGGTAGATAACTCATAAGAGAACTCATCCGGTAATATACTTCTAAAACATAATTTTCGATTTTTCTCACGGTCCTGGGAAATGAAAAGGGAATTTTTTTCAAAATCGAAATTATTGATTGCACAGAGAAAAATTGTTGCAATTGTTGGATAACAAAAATCCTATTGTGACTAATATAATCAATGGATGGGCATGAAGCTGAGGTAGCGGTCGGACTCTGTCACTTTGCTTGTTCAAATACTTGTGAGCACTTTACTCTTTTAGTGAAGCGGTACTTGAACGGAAAATAACTGAGGATGGCTTCAAAGTGAAAAAAAATCAAATGAATTTGTCTTTTTCACAACTTTTAACAAACTTGATGACGCTGCTCTCACGTAAACTCAAGCCAGCACTTACTCATCTATTTTATAAACTACTGCGTGTCATGAATTCATTGTCTCTATTTTCTCACCTAATGTCTACACTCTTCAACCAAGTTATGACAACTCAGTCGCGTGATCTTAAGTCACAATTGCGGTATTATGTTACATTTGACTAACTTTTAAATCAAATCATGTTTTTCTCGGTGTTGACAATGCTGCAGGAGCTGAATTAAAAAATTTAGCTAAATAAAACATACTTTTGATGCGAAATTCTTGTTTACCAATTGCGATTTGACCGCACAAACCTTCATTCAAATTGAAATCAACCACTATTATGATCCTAACGTTTTTTTCTGATGTAACAATAATTGTTATAATGCATTTTTTTGTTCGAGTGTTGTAAGCCACGCTTTCCTGCTCATTTTATTTTTGACAATGGGATGAGTTGCAATTACATCTTGAAAATTGAAACGTCAAATAAATAAAAAATGTTTTCGATTATTCTGGCTGCATGGTTTCCGCTGAAGCTATACAGTAAGAAGTTTCAAGCATTAAGCTACATAATCAACCACGTTTTAAATAAAAGACTATGTCACTCGCGATGCTGTTTTATTACAAAGCAAAAACAAAACGTTGAACGATCTATGACTGCAACAGATTTTCCCTGGCACGCAAAAGAGCCACAGCGCTAGATTTGACGGTACCACCGCTTTATCCAAAATAGTTTTTGATAAAGGCTTGCACTGAAATGAAAGTTTTTGAAATGTTATACGAACTCCATGCCATTGAGAATTGTAGTATTTCAAAAGTCGAAAAATTGAAGAAAATTCTGTCCTTTAAATCTCGCGTTATCATCAGCAAAACAGAGAAAATGTAGACTGGTGAGTAAAATAAATCATCTAAGACATTTTCCAACAAAATTTTCTCAAATGATATAATATTGTGTATAAATTGTTAATAAAATAATTTCAGCTTTGGACACTACAGCAAAAAACAAACTGCAAGTGTTTCACCTTAGAAGCAACGGAAATTTTAGGCAAAAACTAAATATCTGTAATTGCAGGTTTGATTTTGGCCTGATTGTGTTCACACTAAAAATTCTTATCACACAAGGTTCATTAGAATAAAGCAGGGCAAGACAGGTGTATGCTCTGTGTAATTGAGAAGGAACTCACTTGAACTTGTTCAAGATTGCCTAGTTAACACATCGAATTTTCAACTGCACATCAATTATTGTATGCTATAGTTAAGCGCAAAGTTCAAGAGTTGTTTGGACAACTTCATCATCAAACATGGATAGAAAAATATTTCACTAAATAAAGCCCTAATGTAACAAGATGGACTGTTTCACCTGATGTTGAAAGCCTAAGCTTGAATGTAAGCAAGGTTTGTACTGTATGTATCAATGGTACAACTGTCACGAGGAACTATTAAACATATGTTTCCACATTTTCATCGTCCATTTTGCCGTTTTCTTTTCGCTTTTTGTTTCTTTTTTGCTCCATCCTTTTCCATCCCCATCTGTCGCTATTCCATTATTATTCGTTAGGAACTTAATAGCATGCGCGCTTACGACCTCGGTACAACAGCCCAGCAGCAAACAGAAATTAAAACCAGAAGCATTTATCGATTTTGCTGACATCTCTAGGGCTTTGCTCAGTTGCACCATGGTTGAGATTACGTAGAAACGAATGAAATTGGCCCTTGGAAAATTCTTAAAATTTTGTTTGACGCGAAAAGATGCATGATGACGTCATATCTTATTAACCACCTAAGCCAAAACCTTAAGAGCGACAAAGGCAGCTTAGTACTAACTGACCTTAGCAATTAACGTGAAAGGAAATCCAACCGCTGACAAACTTTTATGTTTGTGATCATGGAAATTTGAACAAAAAGTGGTAGATAAATCACAACCTAATCAAGACGTTGGCCGAAATTCCTGTTATTTTGGTGTTGAATTATGACGTAATAAGCTCTATTTTGTTCTTTACTAGTTGAGTGCTTTGGCACAATTATTTAGAGCAGAACAATGAACTCAGTCGCAATTACGATAACAAAAATTGAATAAAAACAATATTAAAAGTAATGCTTAAAAAAGATACGGGCAGTTAACAAAAAATTCGGCCAATATTGACTAAATTGGGAAGTAGGCCTACATGTTCGTGAAAAGTAATACTCTGATATTTCAAAAGCTGCTGTAAAATTCAGTGTTCATCACCATTACTGCTTTTAGAGGTAATTTCGTGAGCTCAATGATAAATAAGACAAACAATAGCAAGTGTGCGAGGTAGGAAGTTTGGCCATCACGAAAATCGCTTCGTATAAGGAAAAAAAGAGTTTGGGATATTAATTATTAAGGCAGTCAAAGTATTCTTTATTTTGCGTTATCTTGCTGAGCATGATCGCTGTTAGTTCAAATATTATTAAAAAAAGTTGTCACTCGGTCCACTTTATTCCTGGCCAGTCATGCTGACAATGTGTGTTCTTAAAAAAAGTATTGCGGCGTACGAAACTTCGTAAAAAGGATTTTAGACGTGCGGTATTACTGTGATATTTTGTAACGCGGTAGAATGCTTGGGTATAAAGCCTGCTACAGATTGTGAGTTAGGCCAAAGCCAGCAGGAAGCAACAGAACTAACCACCTTAGTAATGATTGAACTTGCATCAATAATGTAAGGTTGCACTGAGAAAAGAGAAAGCACATTTATCTATATATAGCATCTGGCATGAATGCTATTGCAAAAATTTGTGATTACTAAATATTTTCTTGTTCATGAACGTTTTGGGCTGAAAATTTCACCACTAAATGAAAAGTAGCCGATCATTTCACCACTAAACGAAAAGTAGCTGATCATAACCATGTACCAAATTTCTTTTTTTTTTGGTTATTTGTGGTTAAACAAAATTAACAGGGTTATCATTTTACTACAGCATAGCCCAGTGGTTCTCAAACTGTGCGTCGCGACGCCCTGGTGCGTCGTTTTAGTTTTTAAAGGGCGTCGCAAAATAATTTGGATTATTGGTACATGATGCGACGAAATTTTTAATCAGAATTTTGATTTATTTTTCGCAAAAATTAACGGCTATAATTGATTTCACAAGAGCTCACCACTTTTTGCTTTCTCCTGTCTTCAACTTAATAGCAGGCCTATATTTTATGCATTCTAACCTAACCTTGTTTGTTGTAATTACTTAATATTCAGTGCGGTTGATGCTGCTACTTATTTTTGTTCAAGAACTCGTCTATTGTTATGGTGGTAACGACATGGTTTTCGGTGCTAGAGGTCAAGGGTTCTACTTCCAAACCGGTCAAATTGTAAACATCACGGAGCAGAACTCCGTTTTGGTCATTGTGTTGCGGACAAGGGGTTACTACGGTACGGTACGGAATTATTTTCCGTACTATATTCCTCTAAACATATACCGTACCGTAATTTCGTACCTCGCAAAAATACCGTACGTAACAGTACGGTACGGAATTTTTTCTGTTCCGTAATACCGTACCTTTCCGCATTACATTTTTTCAACCAACTTACGTCAGAAAAAATTCAGCAGGAAACTTTTGCCGTTGCATTTTTTTTATATTTAGTTGCATATTTATCCTCCTATCACGAGAAAGCAATCAATGCGCTATGCAAGCTCGCTTAGAAGTTGCCGGCCATCTGTCTACCACACCAAGATGGGGGAATCCCGCTAAGTGCCTTTCCAAACGGCACAATAAGTAAACTTGCCGGCTTGTCCTTCACACTGTCCCTTTAATGCTAAGCGTCAAGCAGGAAGCTGTGAACATCAATTTTAAAGTCATTTTAAAGTCATTTTCAATTTTAAAGTCATTTAAATTTTAAAGTTGACCCGACTCGGAATCAAACCCCAGTCTATACATCTCCGGAGGCGAACGCCGTTACCGCTCGGCCATCTGAGCTGCAAAAGTCATGCCAAAGTCCAGATTTATTGTTCTTCTATTTTAGCTGTTGAACAAAACTTTGCTTTTACAGGCTACAAAACATTATTGGTTATTCTCCACACCAGTAGAGAAAAAAGCAAGAACTCTGGGGGGGCAGGGCCGGTTTGATAACCAATAACCGAGGAGACTCATTTTCGTTTGCCCTTAGGTAGCAACCTCTAAAAAAGTTCTTCATCCGGCAAAGGGTTTGGGGGTGTCCCTTCTGGTTACATACCAGACAAAATTAAGAGTTTTAGTATCTTAATGAATATATTAAATGTAGCATCGGTATTTAAATATCAGAACAATAAATCAAAGAACAATAGTTGCAGCAAAAGCCCAGGCTACAGGCCTTCAAAAATATGAGACCTCACCCCTCCACTAAAAAGCTTTGTTCTCTCAAAAAAGATAGGCTTCGTAGGCTATTAACTGATAGCTATTTGCAGATTTGTATTTTGTTTTATTGCTTCCTCCTTTTACACAGCTGGCGCCAGAGCAGTCGACTTAGGGGGGTCAAGCGTTTATCACGGGGGGCCAAAGTTTGAAATTAAGCACAAAAACCGCTGTCTTTAAGAGAGAAAGCTTGTTAATTGGAGGGGCCAAACATGTCGATTAGGGGGGCCAGGCCCCCTGGCCCCTCCTTGGCGCCGGCATTGTCTTTTTACGATAAATTATTGTTCTTTCCATAGATTGGCACAATTTCGTTAATTAGAACTTCATCATGAACTGGCTTCACTAAACGCAGAATTATGATTGAACTATTGAATTATAATTATGGCATAACAATTTAGCTTGTTCACAGTATTGTTACTTAAAATTGTGAGAGGTGACTGGTTGTGAATGTGAGCGGCGAGCGCAACTGATGGGTAAAGTCATAGGCAAGAAGGAAAAGTGCAGTTCTTGGAAGCAAAAGTGCAAAGAGTGCGTTACTGGAGTACATAAAGTGTACGGTACGGAAAATTAAATACCGTATTTCCATACCGTGCCGTACTTCTTCTAAAAATTCCGTACATATAAATAATTCCGTATCGTACTTATTGCCAAAATCTAACCGCACCGTACCGTAGTAACCTCTTGGTTGCAGAGTATAAACCGCTTGACAAAAACGGAAGATGTAAGTTAATCATAGTTCCTATGGGGCGCCGTGTGTAAAGCTACGCAATATAAAATTTTGCATCATTTTCTTGGTTAATTTTGGTTAAATTACATGCAATATCATATATTGTTGCAATTTATCTATATTGCTGCAATATGTGTTAAATTGTTGCAATTTATGTATATTGCTGCAATTTGTGTAAATTGCTGCAATTTATCTAGATTGCAAAAAAACCTTTAAATCGCCTTTTAATTGCCATGGTGATACGCTAATTAAAACAGTCAGTGTTGCCCTTTCCCTTTTTCCATGAACTCATGTAGTGTACTGGCCTGAGGCGCTGTTGTACTGACTGTGCAGTGTGCGCTTATGCTGTATGGCTGAAACATGTCAGATTACAGTAACTTCTGTGATCTGTCCACAGAAAGCAGGTAGGCTACATCCTGACATCAGCAGATCAGCACACCGATACACCAGTAGCCAGTTACATACGGTAAACTGTAAAATTGAAAATGTCAAACTAATCTATTGATACCGATATTTTGTACCTGAACGAACCCTAACTGAACCTAATCCTAACCTAACCCAACTGGACCTGGGAGCTGATACTAGTTGTTACCCCTATACCGGTAGTCTAGTCTAGTCTAGCTGCTGGTATTCCAAAGGATACCGGTACCAGTAGCTTAACAGTAGTAGCTTGAATGATTCATTTAACCAGTAGCTTAAATGTTTCAGCCAAACCAATAAGCGCACACTGCACAGTGAGTGCAACAGCACCTCAGGCCAGTACACTAGATGAGTTCATGGAAAAAGGGAAAGGGCAACACTGACTGTTTTAGTTAGCGTATCACCATGGCAATTAAAAGGCGATTTAAAGGTTTTTTTGCAATCTAGATAAATTGCAGCAATTTACACAAATTGCAGCAATATACATAAATTGCAACAATTTAACACATATTGCAGCAATATAGATAAATTGCAACAATATATGATATTGCATGTAATTTAACCAAAATTAACCAAAAAAATGATGCAAAATTTTATATTGCGTAGCTTTACACACGGCGCCCCATAAGTTCCTTCCGTCCGTCCGAAAAACGCTGTTTAGTGATACTGTACATCCGACCGTGAATTGATTCGAAACAAAAAAGATAGCGCTTTTACCGTTTTCAGATGACGATTCTCTGGATTCTGGAAGATGTTGTTAGCAGCGGGGGTGTCATAGCTTGTGTTTAACGTAGTGGTTCGATTTTACTTTGTATTTAAGAAACTTAGTTGGCTGTACTCGAAGAAGCGATACCGATGAATTTAGTGGTAGTATTCCCAGCTACCGACTGCAAAGTAGAGCACCGTTGTCTCCGTGGAATGATATCCAGAGGGTTGCGAAGCGACGTCGTGATAAAAAGTGTTGCAGTTGCAAAGTGCAAACACAACATTTCGTTCAAAAAAATTTTACATTTAGGCTAAATACCAGTGCGTCGCGAGATTGAAAATTGCTTGCGGGTGCGTCGCAACAAGAAAGGGTTTGAGAACCACTGACATGGCCTATATACCGTATAGGCCTAAACTATTGAAGATATAGGGTTGAGAAAGTATGCATGCTGCGTAAAGAAGGTCAAATAATTGGCTTCATCAATCCCATGAGTGCAGGGTGAAAAAAGAATCCGAGAAGCACTTGCCTATATGGACTATTTAATCATTTGCTACTATGGTCGCCCTCTGCCATGGTTAATTAAACAGATCGCATCACCACACTTCTTGCTTTAGCAAAACACTTTCGTTTTAGTTATTGCTGTCACGCATAAACGTGTAAGCCAAAAATGTGAATAAGCCAAACGCTCTTAACATCACAAAAAACTTCACTTTTGCTTTAGGGGGGAGCCATAATTTTTTCGATAGGTTTTAATTCCCAGTTAGGAGCAGAGTAAAATCTTCTGTGCAAACGAGGTAAGAGTTTATTTATTTTTTTCTTTTTACAGGACTGATGATGCTGTTATAGCGAATATATCTTCTTTAAATGGATATTTTTATAATTGACAGACTGATTCTGCTTTTTTACCATTCGTAAACTATAATTACAGAAACAAAGAAATATAGTTTTTGCGCGCCACTTCAATTTCAAAATGATTTTGTTTGACATCGCTTTCTCAGAACCCTTCGATGAACTGCAGCACTGGACTAGAAAAACAATAAGATTTCTTCTCCGAAATCAGAAAATGTTAGTTTCATACCCTATAAATGTAGGCTAAATGAACAAACATTCGGGCGTATGTGTAACTAACGTAGTCAAAGCTATTGAAAGATAAATTTCCTCATTAATATTAGATTTGACAGTATGATTTTTTTCCTTGCAAAAACCAGGCGCTCCATTCACACAAGACACGGCCCTAGATGAGAATGTCTTAGGTTTGTATTGCATGACTGTATTATGGGTCACGCACGTTAATTAGATTCATTCTTTTTTAATTACAAATATGTGCATTGTGCAATAACCCGTTCATGCATCGAATTTGTTACCAGCAATCGTTGGATTAGGCCAGCTACTCCAATGCTGTCTTCAGCTATGAATCGTTCTCCCAAATACAGTAGTAGGTAACCTAGCGTTAGTGGAGGTATTTTACTTTTTGTATCTTGGTGTGCTGTCATTGCTGTGTAATACAGCAACGATATTGATGATGAAAATTGCTGCATCAGCGAATTGAAAGCCATATTTTTTTATTTGCAAAACTTTCTGCAATCTTTCACTGCTAGTATTGTTGAGAGAAATAGTTGCGAATAGCATGAAAGCTTTTTGCGCTTCTACTTTGTGCTTGAAACAGCTTTCGAATTACAGTATTGATCGCGAAGCCCACAAGGGCTTTATATCAAGTTGAAATGTCACCTAGCATAGACGTTTGAATCACTAGTTAATAAGCTTCACATCAGCAGTAGAGCTGCAAACACTGCATCGAAAACAACGAAACGTTTCGTCAAATATTTCTTGCTATGTGCTTAGGGGGTCATAACGTGCTGTATTAAACTTCAAGCGCATGATAACCATCTAAGCATATCTTTATAAACACTTCGTTGACAAGTTATAAACATTTCAAATTTATTTCAAAAAATCTAGCGCTCAGCAACCACCGGAGCTGAGAACAACTATCCCCAGTCTAATTTCGATCCTAAAACTTAGATTCAAACAAAGCCGTTTCTATAGCGAGCCAGCACAGGATCACAACTCTGATTGTTGAATGCTGAGCTCACTAATGAACCAACTTGTTTTCTACAATATCAGTATTACTATTGTCAAGAGGCGGTAGTGCCAGATGAACTACTCCTGAAGAGTTCGTTTATTTCCGGCTCATTGTCTACAAATATGTAGGCCATCGTTTAGGCCTATTATAATTTTCATCGTTTCACATTTTGTTTCATGCATTTGGCGAGTATTTCAACCTGCCTGCAAGTTTGTTTCAGCTTACATTACCAGTAAGTTTTGCATTAAACTATTAGCTATCAAGAAGCATCCCGACAAGTAAACATACAACTAACTTTTACTGCGCTTACCTTCAATCCTGAGTTGGTTGACTCGAAGATGTGAAGGTTCTTGGAGCCATTTATGCATCTTTCGGAAAGTTTCCCTTCCGCTCTTGAGCTTTGACCATGGCTTGGGATTGCGGAGAAGATCCGAAAGCGTACCCTGGCTTCTGGCCAAAACTTTTCGGGCAAATACCGCCTGAGGAATACTGCATCGTTTCAACTCAGCGGTGATTTGATTAGCAACTTCCTTTGTGTTCACTTCTTCCATTTGCTGCGTGCCTGAGGATGTCTGGTTGTAATTACTGCCGAGGCAAGATGCTGAGATTCGATCCGACGACGTTCTGGACTTCCTCCTTGGAGCGTAGTCGTTTTGGCGAACCCGTGTACGTTTGTCTAAGCATGTTTCAGTTTGGATGGAGTTGGAGAAATCGTGCAAAGAATGAGAATAGGTGGGGGAAAATCCCCGGGTTGTTCGAGGTTGAAACATCTGACTGCTTTGGAACCCTGGAGCCATATTATTGTGAGGATTGAGTCGTGTAAGAACGTGTGGTTCATAGGAGCTGCTAGCAGAAGTGATAGAAGGGGGAGGCGGGGGCGAGTGAATGATATTTGGGGGGAGAACTTGAGCTTTGTTATAATGACTCAAGTTAACTGCAGCTGCTACTTGATTCACAGCTTCAATCGCTTCTTGCGTTTGTATATCTCCTCTGGTTTGCGTTGCAAAGTTATTGAGAAGGATTCTATTTGACAATGGAGGTAGACTGTGACCCATTCCTCCCATTTTATTGTAAGTCGATTCATGGCTTTCTTTTTGCATTAAATGAGAATATCCTCCACCGCCAAGCATGTACTTTTCCGCGACGGTTGCATTGGGAAGTGGTTGCAACGGTGTCAACGTTGTATAGCTTGGCGTTTCATGACTTGCCACTACATGACTTGGGTCTATACTCAACGCATTAAGCTGAGATTCAGAACGAAAAATATTTTCCACAGCTCCGGGAATGGAATTGTCCATCGATATCAAAGCGTTCATGTCTTCTGGAGGAAGTCCACGCGCGACTCCAATCGGTAAAAGTGAAAGATTTCTCGATGATATTTGTTGCATCATTGTTTCCGGATCACTGCTTTCCGATTTGATGGGGAAGGTGACTGAAGATTCATTTAATACTTCCAATAACTCCTTTTTATCCCCATCTTCTACTTCACAGTTTACTCTATCTTCTGCATGATTTATATCATTTTCGGACGGCTTATTTTGAAGTTTTAACATCATTTTATCATCGGAATACGTAGCATCATCTTCATTTTGTTGAGGAGGAGATTTTTGCGTCTCTTTAAAATGATCTCGTTGCAAAAGCGCATCGCCAATGGAAGGCAAAAACTGAACAGAGCATTTCTTTTTTGTTAGATCATTTGATGGATTTTTATCTCCAGTAGTAAGTTGCAATACAGAAGACGCGGCTTCTTTGCTGTTGGGTGAAACAATTCGATTTTCTGGGGAGGATGAATGGTCCGGATAACGATGCTTGGATGCTCCGTAATTGTGATGGTTGAAATAAGAATGGTACGTCTCATGTTTAGGGTGGTGGTGACGTTGCAAATGGAAACTGTTCAGCTCTCCAGAAGCGGTTGTTGCCATGGAAATTAATAAATATTACAATGTTTTACAGGTGATGAGAGCTTCAGAGAAAGCAATGAAAGCTAATGGATCCAACTGAAATGAATTGCAATAAATGATATATCAGTTAACTTAAAATCATCTATACATATTTATGGTTTGCACTCAGAATCTGGAAGAATAACATGATTACAGGCATGGATAGCCAGCAACTCGTCATATATTAACCTATGTTTCACAGCAAAAAAAGATATCGCTTTCGTAAGTTTCATTCGTATTAACATCAACAACTATCTCTTTTGGAGCGGCATCTTGAAAAACTGTAGTGTTTTTTAGTAAAACAATACCGTCAGCAATATTTGCAAGTCACCCTATATTTTCTTACTATTCAAAATCACCGCAATTTTCCTTATTGGTTACAAATCTTTCGCTCTGAAATTTCTCTAGCTCGAATAAATAATTACTCCGAAAATAGGCTGCAGCTGTTTTTATAGATTGTGAGGATAGTAAATGCATCAATTTTGAATTTGGCCTAATTTCGACAAATCAATTTCACGTTTGTCATAAAGTCGGTAAAAATTATTGAACTCGAACTTGGAACATTCAAAATGAAGAACTCGAACAAATAATTGCAGATTTTAGTGAACTTCAACTTAAATTGGAATGAAAATGCTGCGAGTGTGCTGCGTGATTACAAACTCTTTATGAAAGCCGTAACAACATTGCAAGACATTCAGCGAAAGTTTGAGATCATCATTACCTTATTTTGAAGTGAAAACTTTAAATTACAATTGCTTGTATTCCTAAACTCGTGATTTATTTAATTACAATTACTTTAAAACCTGTCTATAAGTAAAAACGCAATTACAAGGAACGATCAAAACTGTGTTTACTGTAAAATAAACATAGAAAATTACTGAACGAATAATAGAGAAATCAACGAAAGGACCAAGCCCAATTTTTAATCTGCATGCGTTCAGAATACGAGTGATTTCACGGAAACACCCAAGTGAAAATTGACGAAGTTAAAATGTTTGCAAGAGGATAAATAATAGGCACACTGCACTTAGCGCGCTAGTTGCAGTATTTACTAAGACGCAGAGCCGGATTTACCAATAGCCCAGGCAGGCTGAAGTCTAGGGCCTCGTAGGAATAAGAGGCTTCGTCACGAACAACAAAGAGCTTTTTTTGGAAATTGACCCAAGACCTTTATATACGTAGAGATGAGTCTGCTCATCACTAGGGCCTCATTGATGAAATAGCCTATGGCCTCTCATTGTGCAAATCTGGCACTCCCTGCTAAGACGAAAGAAAAAATAATAGGAGTTGTAGTAACATTACTACAGTATGACGTCTAAATTCGAGCAATTCCTTCTATTGCATTATAAACTCTGCTTCTGCGTTTCCCCCAAAAAAGCGTTTCAAGCTTTTTTCTCAAAACTTCACCCTACTCAATTAGAAAAATATTAGTGAGCCCTTAAAGTTACGAATACAGTAGGCTTGTTATTTTGAAATTTTTTAGTATTACCCGAACAAGGATAAAAACTGCAGTCTTCCTGCTGCCAAGAATGTGTTCTTAGCCGATACTCCAAGCGCTGGTCAACTTTAAAAGTGTGTATTGCATTAGTATATACGTACAGTGCATCATGGTTTGCTTTTCTCAAGGTCGTTGTCAAAGGTTCTTTAAACTTACAACCTTTCTTCTCATATGCTTTTGTCATTCGCGCCCCCTTCTTAATTGCATTGGTCTCAAGGTGGCTTTTCATTTTTCAAATTGTAGAATCTCTACTGTACACAAGGCTCTACAATATATTCCGGTCCGCAGTGTCTTTTTAAGGCGTTTTGAGGAACCGAAACGGTCTTTTAACACTTGTCGAGTGATCTCTCAAAATCTGCTTCTACAATAGTGTAGAAAGCTGTATTTTACGTTATAAATTGCTTAATGGTTCCTCAAGCCAAACTTTAGAAAAAATACTGCCGGTACGTAGGATACGTACCCCATCCTTCACCTCCGACGCTTGCGCAGAGCTCTGGGAAGCTGTGCACATTATTGTTTAAGTTTTCAAAATCTTCACCTTTACTCCTATTACAAAATCTCCCCTTTTTGAGTGATTACTAGGTGGTAATCGTTCCGACATCAAGTTGAGGCTTATGTGAGTTTGCGATTCTTTCAGCTAAATAAAAGTATCAAATACGTTTTTTTAGTTTTTTTTGCTTGAAAATCATTTGAAGAGTTGAAAGGATAGCGCTAGTTTTGATATACTGTAAAGTACCGAAACGAACGCAACTTAGGAAGTTTTCTAAAAGTCGCTGTTGCGGATGCCAAAACTTTTCGGCCTCACGGCTTGTACTTTTAAAACCTCAATCAAAATGTTTTACTGATACCTTTTAAACAAAAATCTCCATTCACGACAAATATAACTTGACGAAATGTATGGCAAGTCAAAGTTGGCCAAACTTTACTGACAAGATTTCAGCTCAGTAGTAACTGTTACTGATGTCGTACATTTTACGCTAGTTTGCATTATTTTGTTTCCATAAAACATCAAATCTTTTAAGTTGGTTAAAATCGCTGTATTTGTCCTGTTTCTTCGCTTTCTGTTTCTGTTCACTAGTAGTACGGTACTTTGTGGAGAGCCTCTCTCACATCTGCCACTCAACGCTCTTCTTCTCTTCTTGCTCCCACTCTCACGTTCAGTTGACGTCAGAGAGAGCTTGGATTTTCGTTAAAGCCAAAATTTGCGAAAGCATGCGAATGTACGAAATACGAAGAATTTTTTTCTTTGCGTTTAAAAAACACGTTGGTGAAGCACGATGCATGGGGGTTCGTAAACTTGTGCTGATTATTGTAGACTTAAAGCTAAGTGATCAGTGGATTTGCGGTCAATGTTGGATTGGTTGAAGTAAATTTGGACAAAAAATAAAATTAAACAAACATCTTTTCACAGGACGACGCACATATGTTAGCACGATAGCGTAGCATATGGCAACATCGAAGAAGCGAACGCTGCGTAATATGACGTCACAATCCGATAGTGATGAATGAGTCAACTATTTGCTGCGACAGACCAACACTCTATCACCTTCAAGTGACAGTACGTTTTTTGCGTTCTTCACTAATTTGTTTTCACAGCGTGTGTTCACGGAAATACCTCGTCGCTAAAGTAAATCGGAGGCTTGGACTGAGAAAGTGACCATTTCTTAACGTAACGGCCAACACCAAAATATCAACAATTAAAATGGGAAATTTGGACTAGTGCGGAACACTTTTTGAACTCAACAAAAAAACAACATTTGAACAGAACTGATACTGAAGATGACACAAAAGTGTTGACTCATGAATTTTCAAATTAAGGTTCTCTCCTCAATCAAAAATCTGGCAACGCTGTTTTGCTTATGTCGATTCGAATGGACAACAACGACATCTTTGCTCGTGAATTTTCCGTGTTTTCTTGTATGACGCCTAATTCTTTTACACAGCTCGTACAAATGTGATCTTGCGATAGCGCTTTCCTCTGTTGTGTTGAAATGCGAAGTTTTTCAAGTTTCTGTTTCTAAAAAGTGGTTTATATTTTCAAATTTAGGTTTATTTTGTTGTCCGTAAACGTTCTTGTGTTGATCTTGCATGATTAGAGTACTCATGATGCTGTGTCTTTTCAAATCGGTTGCTCCCCGTGGACAGCAACTACGTTCTGACACCCATTGGCGTAGCCAAGAAGGTACCGGGGCACGGCACCGCATCCCTTTTAGACAAAGCTTATCTATACCGATGTGTGTTTAAACTAAAACATTCTAGTAAAATACCGCATTCTTTCTAATCTGTGTTCTATCGTATTTTGCCCCCACGGCCCCACATCCCTAAACTTTTTCCTGGCTACGCCCCAGATTCAAATGTCAACATATTCAGAACAACTCAAAATTTTGCTCCCAAGCTACTGTTCGTGCATATAGCACAGTTTAATTGCGAGGTCAAAGCTTCACAGCGAAAAGCTCATTAAACTCTCGGCCGCACGTGGAGTTGGCCGAGTGATTGGTGCATTGGACTGCGAGTGGTTTCGCGGTATCGTTGTCCAATCGGGTGATATAATCTGTATGTACTTCAATTACATAAAAACTTAAGTTGCAATTATGTGACTAGGAAAAAAAACTCTCGTCTACTGATTCAATTTTTAACGCTTGTAGTTGTAACGTTCCTACTTGGCTTGCTGCAGAAGATTAAAAGCAAGCATTAATTTTTCAAAAATTAATATATTATTATCTTGCTTGGTAATTTTGGTCATTTTTGTGCAGCCTGGCTACACTACAGGACAAAGAGAAGCTCGTGCAAATGCAACCTGGTTTTAATGTGAAAAACGGACTATTCACGTAGTCTTAGGCCGATTCAAATTTGTAAAATTTTTGGGTATCGTAAGGCGAAAGCAGATCCGGATTTACCTATTGGCTAGGCAGACTGAAGCCTGTAGGGCCTCGTAGAAATAAAGGGGCGTGGTCACGAACAATGAAAACTTCTTTGCTTTTTGAAATCAGCCATCATCAAGACCTTTTCTTTTTTCGGAAATCCACCATCAGAGGTGAGTCTGATCATTTTTTTTTGTAGTTGCATATTTATCCAAATAGCCTAGGGCCTCTCATTGTCTATAAATGCGGCCTTGCAGAGGGGGTTTGGAATAATTATACTGTCGTTGCTCTGCGTTACCTTGGGTCAATTATAATTAATAATTACTTTCCTTAAAAAGCAATTTTTTCACGCTTTTAGTAACTAACAGTGGCGTTTTATGTAACTTGAAACTGTTTTTCATCTCATCAATTGCAAACGTCCTTTTTTTTCATAATATAAACCATATAATAATTCGGAAGCTTTCGTATTCCAGACGTGCCGGCTTTTTATCCGCGAAAAATTCGTGATTTTCAATAAAATTTCCGGCATAAAAACATCTAAGTAGATTGTATGGTATTGTCGTGCTGGACTCGGGTGCCAGCTAGTGCGGACATGTCAACAAACAACAACAATGAAAAGGCGCGGCAGATGCGAGGCTGACGCTATTTACGCGAAGATGCTGACGTAATAAAATAAATTGAAATATTATTAGATATATTTAATGGTGCCTTACGTAAGCAAAAGAAAAACATAATTACGAGACAGCCCACCACCAAAACCTTGGCCTGGTTTAGAAATTTTTTCCGACCAATTGGAAAATACTAGTATAGTTATATGTAGTATAGTAGCAGTAGTAGATTATTTCCTGTTGCGGGCAAGCTAACACCAACAGAAAGAAACAAAAGTAATGGTTGAAAAATAGGTAACCACAAAACGATATACGTTGAAATACGCTTCCGTTAACAAAAAACATTACTAAACAAAATACAAAAAATACATGGTCGCTTCGCCTTTAACATTTCCTACAATGATTTAATTTGAACACACTACAGATTAATCTTTGTCATAAGTTGAAAAAAAAAAACGATTTCTGCAAGTTTGATTTTGCAGCACTGTTTGTGAAACACGATTTTCTTATAGCAATCATACTAATTTACGTACGATCTGAGGAGGACAGCCTAAAAGCAATTTCGCGAAAAAACATCAACTGCAACTTTAGGAGATCATGCCTAGAGCGCAAGATGGAAACTAAAAAAAGATTTCAGCAAAAAGAATGTCCGATGGGTCCTTTAATGAAAAATAAAAAACAAAAATGAAACAAACGAAAACCAACCAAATAAAAGTAGGTTCAGAAAACAAATTTAAGTTTTCTCAAATGTTTTGTAATTTGGCAAGTCCTCTAAAACTTCTATTAAGTTTCATCAACAAAAGGCAGACTTTCAAAATTTTAGGAATGCAAAGGCATATAAAGTTCAGCAACGTTTTACAAAAGCAGATGCCGAAGCTATAGGGAGAAAATGATGCGAAAGCAGGGAGCAGGTGTTTATAAAGAAATAACACACTGGAAACGTTACAAGACAAGTGTGCAGATGTTTTTCCAACTAACTCAAGAAAAGCTTTGATTCTGCAATCGGCAATGTATAGGCTCACATTTACTTTTGTCTTACAATCATATTAATGACAAAATATAGGCCTACTATATTTTACAGACCTAGCCCTACATACCATCTAAAAAAGATATGCTACTTTCTAAGGGTTGCAAAAAATCGATTGTAAACAATATTCGGTTGCGATATTCTTTACTTTTTGTTCATCGAATGCACTGGAGCCTTTACTTTTCTGAATGAGTATTGAATATAGCCTTGTCTTTACTTTTTTCGACTTAGTTCGATATTTCATACTCGATTCTTTTCGTCCAGGTTATATTATCTCACTTCAAAAAAAATCTTATCTTTACCATATCGCGGTATTGCGCCGAAGCGTGTAAGCTGTAAGGAGTGGCGGGCCATCTCCGCGGCTTAGCGCCTGGGCAACGCAGCTTTGCAGAAACGTCGCTATGGTGGTGAGCCGTTGACGACACTATGTCCATTTGACCGGCCCAGGAATCGAACCCAAGACCTTTTGTAGCAACAGCGTGTGCTCAGCATCTGAGCTAGCAGGCCTGTGAATGCCAATGCTAGAAATATGAAAAAAACAGAGTTGCAACAAAAAAGTTGCTTCGCATCTGTAGACTATATGGTCGCATGAAATGTCCTTCGTTTAAGTCGCCGCATAAACGTGAGCACTGAGCACATCACAGAAAATGCTTGGCGCATACCGCTGAATGCTCGGGGTCACATCATAAGGAATATCGATTGCATCATTCTTTACTTTTTTAAACTACCATCGAAATCGATTATTTCTTTACTATTTAGTGAACTATCGAATATCGATTATTTTTTTACTTTTTCGCATATCGATTCGCAACCCTGCATCACTTTCTGCCGCTGATCTGCCTACTTATAGATAAGATAATTTATTTTGAACAACTCAATACGCCACACCAAATCGAACGCATTTAGATAAAGAACAACAAAAACAACACTGAGCAAATCTAAATTACATTAAACAACGGTAATAAACTGATACGGAAAATAAATGTGCACGTAAACAATAAGGTAAGGTTTCATGAATTGTAGCGGGAAGCTGCGAAGGGACTTCTCGGTCATCGAGTCGAGCAGCTCCCTTGTAGTCAATTCAGGCTGCTGGACGTTTATACATATTTTCTGGATTAATTCTTGTGCTATATTGCGTTTTATTGTATTTCTATTAATCTTAATTGATTTGAATTCTATCATATTTAGATAGTATAAGCCAGTGGTTTTCAACCTTTTTCAAGTCACGTACCCCTTAGTTAAGCAATTTGTTGTTGCGGACCCCACACAAATCAACGCAAATAAACGCGAATCCAATTTTCCGCCCAAAATCAAGTGAAAAGCAAAAAAAAAAAGAAAGGTCACCACCAGTGGCGTAGCGACAAAAGTGAAAAGTAGGGGGCCATAATTTCCATATTTTTTCCAGCGTATTTGTTTCGGCAAAACTAATGTGAAACGGATCGAGAAACAAGAAAGGCTCTAGGGGAGTCCGGAGGCATACTTCCCCGGAAAAATTTTTGAAAATTTACTTGCTGCATTGGTTATTTTAGTGCTTTTTGTACAGTTTTCACGCAAATTTTGTTTAAATTTTTTGACCCTAATTCTGAGTGCTTCGCCCAATATGATGGATTTTGTTGGCACATATTCGATTGGGCGTGCTTAAGGCGTAAGGCTTACCGGTACCCGCTATCGAAGAGGTTCAACATTATAGAAAATTTGTATACATCAAAAACATTTTTGAAAATATCTGCTGGGTAGATACATAGCCTACCCCTCATCCAAACCCCCTGAATCCGTCCCTGGCCACAAGCTACAGAAACTAGGGCATGGCTTCCACGGCATCCTGTGAGTGTGGTGCAGAGGAACAGACCGCAGACCATATTATAACATTCTGCCCCATAAGCCGCCATACAAATGGAATTCAGGGTTTGTTCACTGTGAACGAGAGCTTGGCAAGGTGGCTGTTTGATACGTGCCCAGCCATTTACAGAATTGGTTTTCAATTTTGGGTCCGCGGACCCCTAAGTGGTGCGCGAATGATTTCAAGGGGGCCGCAAGGGCTAAAGGGTTCGTAAGGGGTTTGCAGCACCGGTGTTTATTAATTATTAATGTATTTAAAAAAATAAATAACCTTTTTGCGAACGATATAAGAATAGACCTTGTTTTTAGCTTCTCACCGATGTTTTCAGTGAAAAACAGACCATCTGAGGACGTGAAGACCTTTTTTTTTGCTCTTCACTTGATTTTGGGCGGAAAATTGGACAATTGCAGACGTGGTGACCAAGAGCGTATTTAGGGGGGGAGCATTGTGCCATGCCCCCTTTAATTCTGCTTTTTAGTAAAAAAATACTTAAATTAATCGTGCCAAGTGGCTGAAATATGCTAGACTCTTGATGGTTTCGGTAACTTCTTCTTCTTCGTGTGGATGCGATGTGTCATCAGGAAGTCGCATATCACTCTAAATGGTTGGGCACGTATCAAACAGCCACCTTGCCAAGCTCTCGTTCACAGTGAACAAACCCTGAATTCCATTTGTATGGCGGCTTATGGGGCAGAATGTTATAATATGG